>AJFL01002028.1:0-19931 GCA_000467735.1 Rhytidhysteron rufulum CBS 306.38
CCCCATGGCCCACCTTACAACTCCCCTCCCGACTCCGCACCCTCACCAACGGCGCAAACCCCGCATCCATATCTACATCCCCATCTCTATCCACCTTTCTCTGATCATCTAAATCGATATCCATGAACCCAGCCCCACTAGTATCTCCATAACCGATACTCCGGCCCCCGTCCCAGATGTTCTGGACGTGTGTATCTGCAGCGACAGCAGGATCGAAGTCCCCAAGGATAGCGGACGCGGGTGTAGCGTTGAGGATTGGGTCTGGGTATTTAAGTGATGTCGGCGGCGGCGGTGCGTATGGGGATTGTATGTTAGGGGTTTGTCTAGGAGAAGAAGGTGTAGAAGAAGACGGCGAAGTAGATGTTGACGAAGAAGAAGAAAATGCTGATCCCTTCTTCTTCCCCTTCTTCGTCTTCTTCGTAATCATATCTTTCAGCGACGTAGGCGTCAATGCATTTAGACTAGACGCTAGTGTCGATGTCGAGGACGCTAGTATCGACGAGGATGGGGATGCTGGGGTTGGGGTTGGGGATATAGGCGATGATGATGAGGTGGAGCTGTCTGATAGATCCTCTGTAAATACTGATCCGGATTGAAGGCTAGGTGAGGTTTCTGCTTCTTCGTGTACAGTTTCTAAGGATAGGGATAGAGGAGAGGAGGGAGTGACGACTTTTCTCCGAGTTGCACTCGCCAGTAACGCGCCCCAGAAATCTCCGGTTTTAGCGTTTGATGTCGATGTATTCGTTTCCTCAGCTTTTAAGATCCCTTCTAAACTCGTTGGATTCGTTGTTGTGGTTGTGATGGTTGTGGTAGTCGTGGGTGTAGCAGCCAATTGACTAGAAAGCGGATCCGCGACTTTAGCCTTCGAAGGCGTATGAATCCCAAATTGATTCCCCCAGCGACACTCACTAGGATAATCGCACCGATTCCAACAATCCTTGGTTCCACCCATCTTCATCCCAATCTTCCATCTCATCTCCCCACCACTATCATCCGAACTCTCAGACTCCTCACCTTCCTCGTCATCCGAACTATCATCAAAGATAGAAGCATAAACATGTTCTTCAGGTCTCCGCCACCTCCCCCAAGTCTTCCACCCTTGATAATCGAATTCACTGGCACAGGCCCTATGTCTCTTTATCTTGCATGAGATCCGAGCTTTCCGCCAGTTTTGAACTGTTGTTGTGCCGGCGCAGAAATGGTGGCCGTCTTCGAGACAGCGCCGGGTTACGCCTAGAGCGTAGGTGCGGTGGCATTGGTGGCATTGCCAGAGCCATTGGAGGGGGAATGGTGGAGGCGGGTTTGTTGATGCGTTGACTTGGTGTTTGATGGGGAAGTGGCGGGATATGGTGATTTCGGGGGTGAGTGGTGTACGGGGAGTGAATGGGGAGGTTGGGATGGAGAGTTTGGAGGGTTTGAAGGGGGCGGGATGGATTTTGAGTTTTGGGGCGAGGGATTTGGTGCGTTTGGTGGAGGAGTGGTTTTGCGGTTGAGAGAGTGACATTTTGGGAGTTGGTCTTTCTTCTTTTTGCTATTTGATGGGGAATTTGAAGGTGTGGAATGGGAATATAGGTTATGAAAGGGTGAACCGAGAAATATAGCAAAGGCCGGCTTTGCGAGAGCTTGCACTGCTAAAACCCGTAGCTTTTAAGAGAATGGAGAAGAAGAGTCCGTCCTGAGAATCTGTCGCTGGCCGTGAGGAGGGGAGATGATGAGTAGGTACAGTTCCTGGCCACAGAAATAGAATCCGTCAACTCTTTTGTCCCTGGATTCCTTCTCTTTCATAAACGCCCGAAAAAGTCAGATGCAGCATCTTCTTTGTATACAGAAGAGCTCAAGCCACTTTAGTAATGCTTATTCTTTGTTTGTTGCAGTCATCTGAGGACCGTGTACCTGATGTGGCTTCCATTCACTCGTTCTAGGCATCATCTTCAGGAACAGTGACCAAGCCACGTTTGTGCAGTCTCCAGAATAAGTTAATAAGCAGATACTTTAGAGTGATGACTGAGATGTGTTCATTGATGAACGTCCATTCGGATGCATTTGGTCCAGTGTCGCTTTGACAGGAGCTCTCCAAAGCACATCTACTAGGAAAATACCATGTGAAAATCAACATGGCAGCTGAGCAAAGAAAACCCGGTACGGCTCATGCATGTCAAGTGGTGGATCAGTATCTTGTATTTCCAAGCCTCGAGATCCAGCTCAATAGTTGCATGGATCTATACCTACTTACGGAGCTGCCTTTCAAAAGTATCCGGGCCCCCTTCCAACCTCTAAGCTAATAAGGAGTACCTAGGTAGGAGGTGCCCAAAGCTGCTTGCTTAGAGGACTTAACTCTCGTGACTAAGCGGTACTATGGAAGGGGTGCCCAGGTACTTTTGAAATGCATCTCTGTAGGTAGTCAATTTTCACAGGAGAAATCTCCGTCCTGATGAAGAGAAGAACGACTCACGCTCTCCTCTCGTCAGAATAACGCAACGAGAATGTCTAGGCATTCAACAAGGACCGGATAGGGAGCAGGCCGTTCTTTATCACATGCCAGACAAAGACCAGCCCTCACTCTTTCACCCGCATCAATCTCCCGTCCGCTAGACACATCGTGTCAAAGCCTCCCGAGATCAATAGGTGGACAACATTGGGTACCATCATCACACCCGCCAAGCTTCCGCAGTAAGCCTCCCAAAGCAGCACGGATCGCATTTCACGCCCGCTATCGCACATAGCATGCGTTCCCCCACGCATATTTGAAATCTCAAGACTTGGCAGACGAGCGCACATCGAGAAATAGTCAAAGCATGGCAAAAAACCCAAAAACCAAAAAGCCACAAACCTAACTGCTGAAGATAATGAGCACTGCCCAGAGATAACAACCCGTCTCTTTCGTGAATGCATAGGCTGATCAAAGTACCGTCAACCAGTCTCATGCAAGCAGGTTGATTTATCCCCTGTCGATAGTGACATCATATGCAGAGCTCCGAGGAACCCAAAACCTGGGGAAGGATGATGGTTCCCCATGGCATTCTGAGCGGACGAATATCATGCTTCCGGTTTCATGGCCGTTGTTGGTAATGCGAGATAAGTAAGTGCTGTTGTCAGAGAGTGATGGGTTCTAGCCTTGGCAGAAGATAAGAAGTGAAAAGTAGAGTGGACCAAGCAATACATGGATGAGCCGGATCGAGGCTTGTCGCCGACCGTGCCTCTTGGCAGAAATCACGATCTAGTTTGCTTGGCAAAGATGGGGTTTACACAATGCGATCTATCTGAACACTGAAAATGGAAGAGACTCAAATGTTTCTCTATTAAAAGGAAAAAAAGTGTTTATATATATACACGGTTTGGTATGAATAAAATAATAGGTAGGACCAGCAAGTAATCCCACTCGCTGTCCAATAAAAGCCCGTAAATCCAATCAATATCCAAGAAGAAAAGCGTTACAGACGCTCATATCCTCTTCCAGAAAGGACAGAATAGTATTTGGTATCCAACTCCGTGCATGCTCAAATTATAAACCCAGAATCCAAGGAAAACAAAATAATATACCCAAACTTTTATGAGTGGGCGAGCGCCGGTTTCTCGGCGTGTTCTGGCCCTGCCGCAATGGCGTGCCTGTCACCACCGATGCCGGTGTGTGCGTGCTCTCCACTGCTCTCACTTGGCTCCTTGCCTTCCAGCATTTGGCTGTGTTGTGAGATGCCGTGGCGATCACCCTGAGGGATAGAGTGCTCGGCGGACGCAGGCTCAGACTTTGCGGGTGTCCAGGCAAGGTAATCACGGCGAACCTCAACGTAGTCGTACGCGAACTCGCCAAGCTGGTCATCGTCCATACCGAGAAGTTCGGCTTCCTCAGATGCACGGAGGTGCAGGCCGGGAATCTTGTTGATGATGAATGCAAGCAGGGCACTCACGACGAAGGCATACGCGGAGGCCGCAACGATGTAGGCGATCTGAATGTATAGTTGTTTCCAGTTGTGTTCAATCCAACCTCCAGGGATAAGACCCGTGTTGACACCGTCGAGACCGATAATGTAGCTGGCTCCGAAGATACCGTTGAAGAGCAGACCGATTATTCCGGCGACACCGTGCTCAGCGAAGATATCGAGGGCATCGTCGATTCTGATCCAAAATTTGACTAGAGAGAATTAGCAGGATTCTAGAAAGGGTTGGATATGAAGATTCTTACTCTTAGTGGCAAAATTGCATACGATACCGGTAACAATGCCGAGAACAACACTGGCCCATGGAGTAATGAAACCGGAGGCGGGAGTAGCAGCGACGAGACCAGAGATACAGCCTGAACACCAACCGACCATGGACCACTTGCGGGCCAAGCGCCAATCAAGAATAACCCAGGCCGCTGCGGCGAACATGGCAGTCAAATTCGAGTTCCAGCAGGCCATTGTAGCGCGGAGGTTGGCACCGAATGCAGATCCACCGTTGAAGCCCAACCATCCGAACCAGAGGAGAATCGTACCGAGGGTGATCAAGGAAACATTGTGCGGGCGGAAGTTCAACATCATCTTCTCCTGACGCCTTCCAAGGACCATAGAATACGCCAAAGCCGAGAGACCGGAACCAATTTCGACGGGTCCTCCACCGGCATAGTCCAATCCACCCCACGCGAAGAACCATCCGTTGACATTCCAGGCCCAGCAGGCAATCGGGCAGTATACGATGGTAGCCCAGCAAAAGATGAAGACCATGAGAGGAATCAAACGACCACGTTCAGCGACACATCCGACAACAATGGCAGCGGTAACGGAGCAGAATTGCATCTGTAGACGAATTCGTTAGGGATTTTCGGTAGTTTTGTTCGTGATAGAACGTACCTGGTAGAACGCATAGAGAAGTTCTGGAATGAGTGGACTTCCCGGGCTAGGAGCACCGAGAGTTTTCATGAGACCGAATTTTTGAAGATCGCCAATGAAACCGCTGGTGCCGTACGAGCTGAAAGCTAGAGAATACCCCCAGAAATACCATTGGAATGTGATGACGGAAGCGGAGGCCATACAGGCCCAAATTAGAGACAGAGCAGACTTTCTTCGCGCAAGACCGGAGTAGAGGAAACCGAGGCCCGGTACCATGACCAGGACCATGGCCGAGGCCACAATGATGTAGGCACTGTCACCAGATTGGTACCATTGGTTGAGATTTTCGACCTCTGTGAAAAAATAAGTGTTAGAAGCATTGTTTCTCTGTTCCATGGCGGGTGATAGCGCAGAATAGCTAGCTCATGGGGTTCCATCGTCGCACATTTGGCTCACGTGCTTTGGTGTAGCGAAGTGACACATGACGGTACGTGTCTGGGAAGAAAAATGGACAACTTACTGGAATCACCACCGAGATCTGAGTCAGTGCCATTGAAGACAGTGGGCGCTCCGACCCAAGAGTAAGACATGGTGGGCCAATGGACTGGGGAAGATGGCTGAAAGCGGCAGCAGAGGGAAGGATGAAAGGATGGGAGAGGATATCAGGAGGGATAAAGGGTAATATTACAAGAGGACGGAGGCAAAGAGAGTGGTGCTGCTGCTGATGATGATGAGTGCAACACCTGGGCCCTCGGATGATATAAAGAAACACAGACGGACGGGAGGATTAGGAGCAGCTGGATCGCCACGGCAGCACCGGCGGCTTTATGAAGCTTCACGACAACGCTCTCCCGTGTAAATGGGTCCTGGATGCTTATCTTGCCTGGTTCAGCCCAGGACAACAGTGGTGCAAAATAAACGAAAGGCGCTCGAGCGCAGTGCCCACCGCGTGTCCGTGGGGTCGCGCCGGCCATGTCTCTGCCTGAGATCTGGAGCTCATGATTTTTCTGGGACCAGATTGGATGTTGTCGTCAGGTTGCAGAGTGCCTGAGCGCACCGCAGATAAGCCCTCCACGCCCGGCCGCGCTCGACGAATCAGGGCAGCGGGTGTCTGGTGAAGCAATCCATGGACGGGGGAGGCTAAAAGGCCACACGCCTCCCTCTCCGCACCCGGCACAGCAGAGATCCTCTTTTCTGCGCGCTCTGGCGGGTGGTGGATGTTGGTAAAAGGCGTGCGTATCAGCAATGAGCAACGGGCAATGAGCAACGAGCAACGCAGTGGAAGGGCACTTGGCACGGGATTTGTCGTTGAGCGGGCGAGCTTATCAGCCAGTTTTCGTTGAATCACCGCCTTACGCAAGGGGCGATAAGCTGCTGCGGTCCGTGGAAGCACGCCAGGCCGCATGCAGTCTCTGGATCCCCGCTAAACCCATTCCACCCCTAGGCCGCCCGATCGCAGCCCGCCAAGGCCCGGGTTTGGCTTGGGATTTGAGCGAACCAGCTGTCACAATCTGCTGCGCCAGAGATAAGGGTGCTTTTGCCTGCTGAGCTCTGCCCGGACGACCTGCTTTGTTGAACACTGCAATGCCAATAGCCAGAGCAATGCCAATTCCTGAACACCGATCAATTCACTCTCTGATTTCATTTTCTCCCACCCCCAAGCCGTTGCATCATCATTATCTTATCATCTTCATCATCCTCACTACCACCCACATCAGTCCTGCGCTGGGAAGTTGCGCATCTCGCAGGCTGCTTCTGCATGCACAATTATTATTTCACGCGCGACACCGCAGCACCTTCCACAACGACCCAACCAACCCTCGTCGATGCAAGAATCTCGCGCCCAAATCGACCTTGAATCGCAGGCAGTGGGGTGTACATACACAGTAGAGCACTCTAGCAGCAGGCGGACCCAACCACCAGGGCCTCTATCCCGTTCCCCCATCCTCATCCCATAACGTTCTGGACTGATGCCTCCCATCTGCCCTTTACCGGTCACCGATTTTCGGCGATTCGGAAGTACCTTGGCTGCACCATGGACGTCGTTGCGAGGTGTGGATCTGTGGCAACGCCCTAAACACACGGGTTTGATCTATTTAGAGCCTCTCATCCGGCCAATCACCGATTCCCAGCAACAATTGAATTATGTTTTATCTATCCTCCAAACTGACCAACAGGCCCTAGCTTGAACCCCCCAGCCACACAACGCCCAATATCCACCGTCGTCTCTGGCTTGTCGGCTTGCGTTCCAGAAGCCAAACTGTCGCGTTCCAGTCGTACGGTGCAAGTTGGCAAGGCTTGTGCCTGCATGTCAGACATGCCCACCCCAGTTCCCCTACCACGGCACACGGTTTGGGGAGGATTGCGGCACCCTTCGCTTCGCTTGTTACAAAACAGGAGAAGCAAATCATTCGGTGAAGCGGCCCAATCCGAAGCGTGGGACCCTGATTCTCGACACCCAATTGTAATGGCTAGTCGGCCTGCAATTACACGAGCGTGGGGAAGTAAGATGGTCGAATTGATTGTGTAAACTCAATTTCTTCCCTTTGCTGCTCTCTATCCGAGTAAGCTCCTTTTCCACTTTTTCAGCTCCCCTATGCGGGATATCTTCTTCCTTCATCCACGGCCCACAAATGTCCTCAGTTGAAATGCAGTCAAAGCCTTGACAAAGACAGCACAAGATACGCCAAGCCTCGCTGCCGTTCAGGTGGGAGCACAAACCACGTGTTGTTGACGGTTAGTTATACTTGGAAGTCCTTCTCACAAGTCATGATTGGCTCTCCATCACGCCTAACCTGAGCAGAGAACATTCAGCAGTACACCATCTCTCCTCAACTGAAAATACCATATCCCAACCAATAACGGCGAAATCTCTACCATACCAAGGCCCGAATTGAGATGGACATTCCGGAATGCCAATAAAACTCGAATTATCGTCAAGTCTTTGACGCCGTATTTACCTTCGAATCCATAGAATGCGACCAGCTACCTGGCACCACACCCACGAGAAATAAAATGAAGACGACTTCATTTCTCAAACAGCTAAAATTCCAATATTAACACAAGCGTCGAGCACTAATATCACTTCATTCATTTTTTACCAATGACGACACTCCGGGCAATTAGATCAAGTACTCGAGCAAGATACGGCTATCACTCTCAAGCTTAAAGGCTGTCCATGGAAGCCTATCAAGTCTGGATAAATCGATTTGCGTCCAATACAGGCCTCATCCTTTCATTGCGATATTGCCGACCAATTGGTGACGTTTAGGAAGTGTTGGTACTTTCTATGTTGTCCTCATCTGACCTGAATGGACTAACAAATACGGTACTTGTTGGGATGTGTTCCACATGACACAACGTGTGATGCCTTTTCAGGATAGCATCACGTAAACTCTTCATAAAAGGACCTGGATTCACATTGCTTCTTAGCTCCTTATACTCACCTTTCTAAGATTGGAAGCCAGTGTTGCACCAGATCGCACCTGAAAGCTCTGGCCAAGCTCACGTCATGCCCTAAACAGTTGTTTTTACATGTACTCCGTACAGTGTATCCCATCATTCGTTCTTGGCTCGATTTTCTTGGTTTGGGCAATTCGCGGAGCACTTCGGTCCGTCAAACTAAGGGTCCTTTCATACCAAACATGGCTATCCGATGAGCTCACCTTGCAACTTGTCCCCGCAAAGACATCAGACGATATCTGCTTATCCTGAGCGTAGCATTGGTCGCAGAAGTTCTCAAAGGGATATTGCCACTCCCCATCAATACCAAACGCATAATGCATCGTACCCTGTAATAGGGGAAGTCAACAACCCGAGGGTTTCTGTCTTTACCTTCCCAATAGCGAGAGTGGCCCGACCATCACGTCCTACGAATTATCATTATGCTTTGCGATTTGATTTCAGTTCATAGTCTTCAATCCCTGCGGAAGCCGTCATCCTTGAGGTGATAAAAAGAGCATTTCACTTTGGCCTTCTGGCTGCTGTTGCAGGTAGGTAGAGTGAAGGAAATTGCATAATGCAGTTCTGAAACTAATGTGCTCCAGGTTGTGAGTCTTCAAACACCCTCCAAGAGTATACTAACAGCAGAGGTCAAAAATTTCCTGAACCAATCCGAATGGCAGAATGAATTTAACTCTGTTCCTGGCCGGATTGAAGGCCACGCCTGGCAATGAGTGCATTGACCATGGATTAAGTTGAGAGAGTCCAGTCGCACGTGGCGGGACGAACCGGAAGCTTGGCACAATTGCGGGGTGCTTATTATCCTTCCTGGTCGAGACCACTGTGCAGTCAGTTGCATGCCATTCACCACCAAGCCATGCCTTGCGAAGCCAAAGCGCTGTTCGTGCCAACGATTCCTTTCGCTCGCTACCGTCGATCGATTTGTTTGTGTAACTCCGGCAATCTCAACTATGACCACAGCTTCTTTCATCTTACCTATTGCAGCTCCGCTAAGAGAAGGCTACACAGAGGTGGCGATCCGTCCTGAACCGGGGCCCCAACCTTTCCCATTTCTCAATTCCAAGTTCTAACGTGCAAAAGGTCATCAAGCATAGCTCTGCCCACAACCTGTTGGATTTTGTCACTGGTTCGCTCTCCCCGACCAGAGCCCTGCTAGTTGTGGAAACCGTGACAGGTTGGATAAATACCCAACCATCAACATCTGTATGAGTGGTGATTTCTCGGGTTTTTTGCTCGCTCTTGGCAACCTTTGGGCACGACGACGTACTTACTAACCCAGTGGCTTAACGCATTCAATTATTGCATCCGGGGTCAACTACCAGGCTTGAAAATGCGGGGTTTCACCGCCAGAATCACTGCCATGGACTCTACTTGCACTCCATCGTCGGATGCTGCTCTTCCACTGAGCTTGTTCCCGGAAGTACGTAATTTGAGCCCTGCCGAACCTTCGTTGTAGAGCGTAATAATAGCAGCCGCATACAAGAGACTGCAATACCCTGAAGGCCAGTCAAAGCTTTCGGGTATTCTAGGTCAATTTTCCAAGGCGAGAAAAATTTGCGTATTCTTTCTTTGGTCATTGGAGAGATTTGAGCAGACAGAGACGAGGGCCTGTCACAAAATTTCAATGGTGTTTGGACCTACCATGGTCGTGGAGATCAGCGCATGTACACCACTACTGGAAACTTGACATGCCACAGTCCTCGATTCCTGGGACTTTTCGGGTCCTACGCTTCGTTCTTTGGGTGGTGGATAAGGCATGATAGATTGCGTAAGTGTTGAACTCTTCTTCAAAAGTGATTCCCGGCAGATGAGAAACCCTAATATTCTACAATGCGAATGTTCAGAAACCACTTGTCACGGCATCTTTATCACCGTTTGAAATCGAGCCCTACCTTAGGCAAGTCCGAACCCGTGCTGCATGTTGCCATTGGCTTTAGCCCTTCATAGCTAAGTCTCTTTTACATACGGTCCAATCAGGGCTCCATCTCTACCTCCAATGTCATAATTAATTGGTATCTTATGCTTCCGCTCTGGAACGCCAACCGCTTCTTTCTCCAGTCCCCTGCATGCCGGGGATCTCATGGTCATTGTGACATGGGTCGATGCAGCTACTTGCGAATCTTAACAACTTGCAGGGTTCTTAGTTTATCACGGCTATAATGCATGGTTTTATCCATTATACGACTACAGACCTGTAGTTGAGTTTGAGACGATCCTCCGACCAGACGTCCTTGAGCTGGTCGTGACCAACAACTGTTTGACCCCATGCGTGGATCCCCTAGCTGAACCACATTTTGGTCTCGGGATCGTAGAGTTGGCAAATGAGACCTATTCGAGATGGGAAGAGATATAAATTCGCATTGATAATTGCCTACTCTGGGTCATATCAAGTCTACACTTCCAAGTTCATATAACCAACTATCAAGCCCCTTTGTCGATTAAGCTCATTCTTTCTGTTACTCAAAATCAAACTCAAACACAGCCTCAGAATCTCCATACCATCCCATCATATCCACGATGGGTGGCGATTTTCCAAATCTTTCTCCTGAAAACGTCTCAAGATGGCCTCAGCCTAACTATACTGATCCTGATACAAGAAACTGGTTTCCAGTGTACAGCATCATCTTGGAAGCCTTCACATCTTTCATTTTCCTTGCTAGAGTTGGTTCACGGCTTCGGCGTAATGCTGGCAAAGTGAAAACTGATGATGTGCTGATAATACTCGCTTGGGTAAGCTATAGCCCGGGTGAGTGGGGGAGAGTAGAAACTGACTCTAATTCACCAGCTATTTACAGTTCTCTACACGACATTAACAATACTTGGTTAGCATTTCCCTATCCGAGTCAAGTGTTTGATGCGCTGATAGGCTGGCTCAGGGACTATTCACTCAGGTTTCGACCGCCACATCTGGGACATTCATACCGAGCAGCTCCTGGGCGCTGCGTGGGTACGGCTCTTCTGCACTTTATTGCTTCAACTTATTAACATTTAAGATAGATTCAATGGATTAGCGAGTTTGCCTTTCTTATCAGCACATGTCTAACCAAAATTTCAGTGCTGCTATTTTTCCTGCGACTAGATCCAGGCGTTTGCAAAAAGCACTGGAAGTGGACGATATCTGGCTTCATTGGTTTCACAGCAGTATACACATTAGGCCTTCTGCTTCGCTTGATCCTTCTTTGTCATCCAACGGCTGCTTACTGGGAGGCTCTGGATCCGATACGTCCTCCCCATGCGCTTTGTTATAACCAACAGATTTCGTATCCTCTAGCAGGAGCACTCAGTGTCATCTCAGATGTCTACGCAATCATGATTCCGGCGATCTTCTTCCGGAATGTTGAGATGCAGAGACAGCAAATGATCGCTCTATATTCCGTCTTCGCTACGAGCTTCTTGTACGTAAAGTTCCATATGAGTATTCATGATTCCACTAACTGTTAATAGGGCAGTTGGAGCTGGTATTGCAAGAGCGGTATGGCTGAGCCGACTTGCAAATGACTATCTGGGCGATGCTACTTGTAAGTCACTCAATTTCTCACATCGATATGGAATGTTCGAGTCCTTGGCTATAATGCCGTTTGAAATTCAGATCCTGATTTCATTTCTAGGGATTGGCTTCGAAGTATTCTTCTGGTCTGAACTCGAACTCCAAATCCCTATCATATGCGCCTGTCTACCATCCCTCAAAGTCTATTTGACTTCAAATCTCAACACTCCCCTCCCATACCCCTACCTATCCAACGCGAAAGAGCGACAAGACTCCGTGATCTCAAGACTAAGTAGTCGAGTCAGTCGAGTCAGCAGTCCACTCCGCCGCGTCGCCTCTCTCAAACGGTCCATCGAGCACCCACGACACATAGAGATATCAGTGCCACAAGTAATGGAGATACCCGAATGGGAGATCCAAGCGGCATTCGACAACCCGCGACCGATCAGCACGCCCAGAGACCTAGAACTCTACGACCGGTATCTAGCAGGCAAGTACGGGCCACGGCCACCACCAAAAGACAGTCGAGACATCTTCGACCAGTATCGACGGGAGCATGGGCAGGTAGTTTGAAATCGGCGAACATGTGTTTCTCTTCCTCTCGCTTTTTCGCTTTTCGGGTAATACATGATATTATGAATACTATATGAGGCGCGGAGCACAAGCCTCCACCATTTCTTCCATAGTCAAAAAAGTTAATATATTCATACCAGCTTCTTCCTTGTCCTTAGCACCACATGCGATAAGTGATCGTCGAATATCCCGGCCTAGCACAACCTACAAATTCGAAATCGTGTCCGAGGGACGGGATCGTGCGGAGTCGTGCGGGAGCGTGCGAATGCTGGGAGGTTAATGGCCGGATGAAGTCGTACGGGAAAAATGTCGTGCATGAGGTTTTTTTGAGGGAGCACGTTGGAAGCCTTGACGGGGGTTGGAAGTTCCCGCACCAGAGTTGACACCTGGGCCCCATCCGTTCCATTAATGGCTTGGCTTGGTTCCTCCTTGAGATCAGGTAGGTACGTGGTACCCCTGGTTGGCACTAACCCCACATTCCGAATATTAGCCGATGCTGCGACCTCAAGCTCGGAATCGCTTCGTTCGCGCCTAAGCTGACGAAAGTTTGTATCGACATCACGGAACGGGTGGTAGCGGAAACGAGTAAGCCATACGACTCCAAGGCACGAGATCGAGAAGATGGTGTTGTCGTTTATTTTGATTCAGAATCGGCAGTGAGTTTTGTTTTTTCTTTTTGTTGTTTTGGGTTGAGAGGGGGAGAAGTGGTGTTTGGAGTGAGTTACTAATGAGGGTGATAGGGGGAAGACGAGATTGGCTAAGTGGTATGCGCCGTATAGTGTAAGTGGTTGAGATTGTTTTTGAGAAAGGGTTTCTTTGCTGATTTTTGGTAGGATGAAGAGAAGGTTAAGCTTAAGGGGGAGGTATGTTCGATTTACTATCCTCTCTCCTATCCTACACCTACCACGCCAGCTCCCACACCCACACACACGACCTACCT
This sequence comes from Rhytidhysteron rufulum CBS 306.38, assembly GCA_000467735.1. Lineage (NCBI taxonomy): Eukaryota > Fungi > Ascomycota > Dothideomycetes > Hysteriales > Hysteriaceae > Rhytidhysteron > Rhytidhysteron rufulum. Next base: position 13,268 of record AJFL01002028.1, read on the forward strand.
ACCTACCAATCCACCTACCATCCTCCCCCACAACCCCCCAAACTAACGCCCCTTCCTAGGTCCACCGCCTCATAGCCCCCCGCGACCAAAAACACCAATCCAACTTCGTCGAATTCCGCAACACGTCCAAAATCGTCTACCGCCGGTACGCCGGGCTTTTCTTCTGCGCCTGCGTCGACACCAACGATAACGAGCTTGCGTATCTAGAAGCCATACACTTTTTCGTCGAGGTGCTGGATGCGTTTTTTGGGAACGTGTGTGAGTTGGATTTGGTGTTTAATTTTTATAAGGTTTATGCGATTCTGGATGAGGTGTTTTTGGCGGGGGAGATTGAGGAGACTAGTAAACAGGTTGTGTTGACTCGGTTGGTGCATTTGGATAAGTTGGAGTAGGGGGGAGGAGAGAGAAAAGGAAGGGTATGGTTGCAGCTGTGTCAATACCTAGGTATGCATTGCGTGGCGTTGGGAGTTTGGGATTATGGTGGATGCTATTGGGAATATTCATTCGTCGGTGTTTGAGACCTCGTGTGGTTTCTTGAGGTGCTGAGAACATATTTGTAGATATGTATATTGTGGATTTTTTTTATTGCGAGGTGTTGCTGCTAGGTTGTTTTACTTGTGTCATGGAGGTGTTGAGTGATCCCGCTATATCTAACCTGCAAACTGGAAAGAGGGTTTTGGGCTGGGTTATTCGAAGTTGGGGTGAGTCATGAAGGATCCGTCGGTTCTTATACTTATTGATTGAATTGTGAAGCTGATTGTATTTAGGAGTCTAAGGCAGCTTTGATGGCTACAGTACTTCATTCACATACCAGAAAGGCATTTCAACTATCAAAGTATCCTTTTTTGTGAGATATAACGCGATTTGCAGCTGTTGCCTGAATGATTTATTGTCGATATATCAGCCTTGCTATCATTGAGGCCGCTACTTGGATCGAAGCCATCGTTGGGAACTTATCTCAAGTTCCCCATTGGTTATCTGGCATGGTGTGACAAGATATCACTCCTTGCGCCGCAGTCATGTTATTTCATGGCGTCGCTTGGTTTCTGGCCGCTCATATGTGATCATTCAACCTAAACCACATGATATCAATGTGGTGTCTCGCTTATGCACATGCTGATGAGAAGGCTACCTGCGACAACTGATACGTCAACAATAAGAAACAGGCAACACAGAAGGTTACGTGGGCTCATATCGATCCTCGGAGTCCGGGTCATGGGGGCGTACAAGTTTCAGGTCCTTTGGGTGCGCCTCGTCCGAGTCAGTAATTCTAGTACGTCCACGCAGAGAAATGAAGTGTCGGGCTTAACTACGTAGTTAATAAACTAAACGCATTGGGTTCTAGGATTAATGTTTACGATAGTTGGTTGAATGAGCGATTAGCTTGAGGGCGATGGTTGGGATACCACGGACAAAACTCCTCGACACCTGTGCTGAAAGAGAACAATAGTCGAGATAAATAGTGCAGGCCTCCTATAAATAATAACCCGAAGGGTCAGAAAAGGCGCCTCAGAACGCGCAACTCTATGAGATTCCTCGCGATTGCGACTTTTGAAGCAGGAATAGTGCGCTGTTGCGATTGATGACGATTAATGTAGCCCGATATTGTCCTAATTAGGTTTAGCGTTGGAATTTGTGCCGCAATAAGTCGCGACTGCGATTTTGAAATAGTGGCCATCATTCATGCCGAGTCCAAGGGTCCGTCGACGAGTGACTACAATGGAGCCTGTAAGAATGAGTCCCGCCTTCGATATTGTAACCATATGCCGAATACTAATACGTAGTAGGAGATTGATAATACGCCTTGGCCGTAATTTTCAAGTCCTAAACTTATTGAACCTTACCTAGGTCGGAAGAACAATAGAGTCTACCTAGATAGATAGGTCTATTTTATTTGTCGTAGATTCGATATATGGACTCATGTTAAGAACATATTCTTAACGTCAGGTAATATTCTCATTGTATGGATCAGGCCGTTCTGAACTTCCGAAATGAAATGATGCCACGTGCTTGCAAAGGGGCGAATTTCGAACCTTCTATATCCTTCCCATATTCCCGAAGGATACAATTCCAAGCCTTGCCCCGTCCCCGACATCTACATCCCTTCAAAACTTCGAATGACTCTTACATTTTCTTCACCATTTTGCTCCTATCATCTTTTGTTCATCGTAACATGCGTACTTTCGGTGCACGTTGTGGAATTCTCTACGATGAGATAATACTAAACTCGAATCATTCCACTGGAAAGCAAAATCGATCAAATAAGCTCAGTCAAAGGTATGCTATTTCAACGCTCCATCATCCACATGAATGGTTTATTAATGAACAGACAGCCTTGAGCGGAGAGTCCTTGACATTATTATATCGTAATGGGCGAATATCACTTGATACAGTTGAACGCTTATGTTTCTATAAGATGATTCATAGACGCGTTTCCTAGACCCGATGCATAGACCCAATTCCTAGACCCGAGAACACCGTCTGCTATACATGATACAAAAGACAATCTATCCTTACGCCCAAACCCTTATACATCACACCATGTATATGTCTACCTCTACTACTGGGCACCACTAATCCTAGAAACCAGCTGCTACTCCACCTTGACGGGCGAGAGTATCATCCAGTCAAAGACTTTGTCGGACCGACATGTCACCCTCCAGGGAATGCGTCTGGTTGCTGTTGACCTCTGGCGATGGTCCTTGGTCTTCTTCATTTTGACTTTCTTCACCATTGCTGTTGGTGCTCGCTGGCAGTCCTTGGTTCGCTTGTCCATTTGCATTCCTAGTGTCTCTTTGTTGAAGACGATATATCACATATACAACGATACCATTGAATATCATTGTCATGACTGCAGGGCCAAAGGACGAGCCCAACGAATTGCCATTCGACTTCTCGGTTCGTTTCACTAAAGCCGATTCAGAAGACTGCTATCAAGTCAGCAGACGATCCAGGCAAATGCACGCTAGAGTCTTACCAAGTACTGTGCAATGGCAAGGTAGACTGCCCCACGAATGATGAAGTAGAGTGGGTAATAGCTACTCGATTGCATTACAAAAGGCAAGACGGGCACTACGGAAAAGATGAAGGGCAGTCTGACCGAGTCGGGGATTTCGAAGCGCATTGCAACCGATCGACTGGATACCCACAAGAGAGCCCACACAAAGGCGGCGATAATCCCTTTGATGAGTTTGACATTATCATCAAAAATCGCTTTGCCAATCCAGGTTCCCCGGAAGACATCTCTACCAATGCCGATGACGATAAGTCCAACAAGGAGGAGATATCCCCGAGATTCCATCGTTGTGATTAGGTGTGGTACAATGAGAGGAGGGAGCCCGACGAGAACTAGTTTCCAAGGTGGGGGGTGACGAACTATTCTCCTGGCTCGTTGTCCCACAGAAGAACGACATCGACCGTCGCCAACATCATGAGAAAGAGGACGCTGACAGTGGCATCAATCAACAGAGGCTCTGGGACTCCATATAGCTATCATGACGCCTGCCGAGTAGACGAGCGCGAGAAAAAGGGCGATGACGGTTATCCACAACCTCCAGGCCATCATGACTGATGGTTGACGGGATGTTGAGAAGATCGATGGAACTGATAATGCAGTACAAGTTAGTCATATCAAAACATTCAGGTGGTTATGAGAGGGGACCAGTGCCAGCAAATTGAGGCAACTCAGCAGAGACATGTCTCTCATGACACCGGATGTCACGACGCTTCCTAGGGTTGACCTATAGGAAATAGGAGGGTGCTTACAATGGGGTTTGAGAAGAGAATCTCGCAGAATTCAAGCAACGGGCGTTGGATTCGGTGGATATCGAAGGCGGCGAGGGTAATCGGAGGACAAAGAGCACACCTGGAAGGAGGTTCGAGTTGGGAGGAACGGACGCAGCAGGTCTTGAGCAAGAGAGGTTTACTGGCGGGGCGAGGGCCAGGTCGGCGTCACCGTCGCGAACCCCTTCCACCCAAGCTACATCGGCTAGCCTACTTCGTAATGTTGATGAAAATCTGGGTCTGCGGAGAACGCTCAATCCACATCAACCAGAATGACTGCGCCCTCCTTGAACCGCAATAGCCTCCATGCAGTTTCTGCCCCGCCTTGCCCCGACGAATTGGCAATACATATCGCAGCATCCTTTTGTCAAATGACCCCAACCCGCATGTTGTTACCTTAGGAGGTATCGGGAGTAGGCGCTCACCAACGACTCTGGGGGATCATGAGAACGGGCAAGTGGGTCTTGCTTACGACTCCCTCTGTCCAATTCGCATTTCTGCTGTCCCGAATAGTGGTGGTGAGGATAATGAATGGCGTATAACTGCACTCTTTTTGGTGCCAACATTCACTACGAGGGCCATCAGAAGAACTTTAGAAAAGCATTATTCTTCTCGATCACCTTTCTCATCCTTTGGGTTAACTCAAAGAGCTCAAACATCCACTTTCTCAAAAACGTGCGAAGCGGGCACTCCGACCGACGGCGGTAGTGGAAGAAAAAAAGGTGTCGATCATATCCGTGCCCGGCTTCTTCGGCCGGTGAATGATGAAATTACCTTCACAATCGTGGCCATCTACCAGCCAATTGTACTACTAAGGCCAGTCACAATATTTGATTCTGATACCATCGGATGTGCGTAGCCAAGTCCGGAACTCACTCATGCAGAAACGCCAATGACGCGGTTGTACAGCCCACCTGCACCTTCGGGAGCGTGACTGCACACATCCTTTTCAACCCCCGATCCCAACAACTTTCACTTTGATTACCTTTTCACTAGTTCCGCTCTTGATGTTATCTCGTTTGGCATTTGAACGCCTTTCTACCAGAGATATCAAATGCGTATCATAGAATAAATTTCAAGAATCTCAAACACTTATGGGGACGGCCTCGGAAATGCCTTGGTCCTCCAGAAACGATATCAGCCCCGTCGCCGAAGCGTAAAGGCACTGATGATGACGCCGCCTCCCCAAACCATCCTCCAAATGCCTCCACCAAAAAGCCTCGCACAAGCGAACCGCGCTTCCTTTGCCCATATCAAAAACACAATCCTAAGAACGTCTTTCCCTCGTGTACTTGTGGATTTATTTCGATCACCCGTCTGAAGTAAGTTAAGACATTTCAACGTCCCCGTCTTCTACAAAGCTCACCACTGGTAGAGAACATCTCCACCGCAAGCATATACCTTACTGTTCTGAATGCCTCTCTACATTCAAAACCAAGTTTCGAGCCGAGGGAACATACGAGCCTACCCATACCGTGCGAAAAGGGATGCAAGGGACTGATACATGACAGCCTAAGGCTCACTGTGGAAGCGTATGGGAAACTGGTACAACGCACAAAGAAGGGTGAAGATACGGTTAAGTCTTGGAACACCATATATAGAAATATATTCCCAGGTGTCAATGAGGAAGATATACCCTCGCCATGTAAGCTATTGATGCTCGATGCGAGCGCAAACTAACACTAGGTAGATGTGGAGAACCTCGACTATTCTCAATATTGCCACAGACCCGAATCTAATTTTTTACAATACTTGCTTCAACGTTTGGAGGAAACACAGGAGGACAGACTGTTGAGCTGCACAAGAAAGATAGCTGATGAGTATTTTCAAGGTCGATGTTGTGGTAACTCCAATGCCCCATCATTGTCTTGAGAACCGTCTGATCGGCCATATTCGTGCTTATTTCCAGAGGATGAATATTCTACATTTGTGTACCAGGATGAGCAGAATCTGTCTTGCTCACCGTTGGAGGGTTGGAATCTTTCCAATGAATTTTATATTCCGACATCATTAGAATCGCCGTTCGTTTCTTATAGTTCTAATTATATTGATCCGGATTTATATGGAGAGCTAGGAGGTTTTACCAGCATCGACTCAACGAGCGGTGGTTTCGGCCTGATTTTTCCTTAGATACCTAATTTCATTTACATCTCAAGTTTTGGTGTTTCATTTTTACGAGAATCTACTTCAACTAGAACTCTCCTTGACTAATTTAAAGTCATTAGTGGCTATCACTACTATTACAAACCACATTTTGGTTTCCCTTGAGATCTTGACATGTTCGGTTAAGCTTCTATCAATGCACCCTAATTCTTAGGTTGATACTGTTTCTGGGTTCGCTAGGTGGCTAGGTCCCACAATGGACCCAGCCCGATTCGCCGCTTTGCCATTTGTGATGCTAAGAGAACGCTAGATACCGAAATATCTTCTCTTAATTATAAATTACCCTCGGTAATATCTAAAGATTTGCATAAGAACGAAAGGCACTAGTCACTGAATACCTTCTATAAAGATTTTCGAAGCTGCATGTACAACTCGCTTAATATCATGAACATGTTTTCCGAAGCAGGATTCTAATCAGTTAGCTATTCACCTCACACCTACCAAAAATAGACAAAAGCCAAGAACCCCATACTTGATTAAACAAGCCAGACACAAATAGCGCAGTTGGTGGAATAAAGTAGCCCAGAAATGGTAGGAGATGTCAAAGAAAATAGATTAAAAATTAATAAGGATTATAGGAAGATTTAACGACCTTCTTTTCCAAGCGATATTACCGCGACCCTAAGAAATTAGATTGCCGGCTTGGCCTTTTGATGGATTGAGATTTATTTTAATATTAAGACTCGCAAGACGTCGTTGAGAGATGGTTTTTTTTTTT
>AJFL01002029.1:0-18968 GCA_000467735.1 Rhytidhysteron rufulum CBS 306.38
CCCCCCTCCCCTCCCCTCCCCCCACGGCCATTCCTCCTCAACAACAACATGCACCCTGCAGGCGCATAATGAGAGCCTCGCATTTTGCCCCCCTCATCATGATTATTGAACTGCTCATAGCATCACGGTCCTTGATCCGATCGGCAGTACGGCAGCGCCTATGACGAGAAATGGCTTGCCCCTCATGTTGGTGTGGTCCCAACCTGGAGCCCCCTTCCCCCTTCCCCTCTCTCCTCCAGCCAGCGGCCTGCAAGATGCGGTGTGGACCCTTCGTACAGTAGCAGACCCTTTTCTCGCTCCTGAGGACCCTGAGATTGCGGAAGATTTTTGGGCAGATTCCTGGCTTCGCACGAAATCAGGAAGAGCGAGGCCCTTGACCGTGTAGAGTAGCTTCACCGTCGATCGAGCCTCCGTTGTGCCTTTCACATGCCTACCGTCGCGCGCCTCTCCGACACCACCTGCCACCGCCAACCTTTCTACGAGGCCAAGCATCCCCATCGTGCCCACAATGCCCACAATGCCCGCCCCAGCGTACAACTATAGCCTCAAGGGTCCTGTCCTGCATTCGTCAACATGCACCTGCTGTTCGCTACGGCTAACATAGCCGACCGAGACGAAGAGCCCTCTTCCCTCCCTCCCAAGAAGGGTCGACGTGCAGTGTTGGTGGCAGGTTTGCGGGCCAAATCTTGCTTCAAACGCCTCCTCGGGGCCGTCGCAAATTGCTGCAAGCGAGCATTGCATCGATACCCCAGGCACGCTATGGATTGTGGTTGCAGCGTATTTGCAGTAGAGCTGCATCGAGCCTGCACTTTGTCGCTCTCCATCAGACCCGTCTCCACAACGAACTTGAAGCAACTCCACTTTCCCCAAAGTCCAGAGCTCCACTTATTCATAGTAGCCTGCCAGAATTGAGAAAGTGCCGAGGCGACACTTGCGTCAAAGGCATCGTACGGTAGCCCTTTGAGGTGCAACCATCCAGCGTGATCGATCATGATCAAAAGGGAACCGCGAAACGTTATGCACGGCCTTGCAAAATAGCATTACCCCGGCCGGTATCCTGCATCCAAAGGGTCCACATCAAAGGATTCATTCGGGGTCGGGGGGTGCGCGCGCGTACGGGCAAGCCGTTATCAAAGATACAAGTGAATATCTGAGGCCCTCTATCTGTACAAACCCCGGTCCATGTCGCAAGAGCACGCCTCCAGGCAAGGGTGTGACGAGATGTGCGCAAGCGACTGCACCCAATCAAAACCATTAGCAATGGGAATGGGGGGAGATAGGTTAAAACGGCCGGTCAGCGTGAGTGCCGCACCACCACAACACGAGAAGAATAACACCACCAAACCTAAGCCCTCCGTTCTCTTCGACGCGATGATCACAACGGTCTGGACGCAGTCTGAAAACCCGTGGCGTCGTAAGCCCTGTCTTTCCTGGGGAAACGGTTCGTAGACCTCAACTCCTTCGACAAACCGTAGGAAACGAATGCCAGGCAATGATGAACGTTATCATGTCATGTTGCCGATTCATTGTTATTCAGCCTCGCCTATCCTTGACATGGCCAAGGGCTTACCACATCTCGTCCCAATCCAGCTTATACCGGGAATAAGCGCCCGCAGGCATTGAAGACAGTAATTCAACGTTTCTCAAATTTCAAATTTGCGAACGAACTAAACTTATAATGATCGTGATAGCAGCAGCCTTCATCACAGCAAGAATCCTTAAAAAGGTACGGTACATACATGACCAAGCCAAGCGATCTTCCCAGCAGCGGCAACGCACGGCAACTACGCACGGGGATCCTTTTAGCTTTTGCTCTCCCCTGTCGAAGCCCAAGCCAATGCCAAACCCCAAGATCTCGTCCACAGTGGTCCGTTGCTCGGGGTTACGTACTCGTACTCGCATAGAGCATAGCATAGCAAAGTCTACTGTCGAGTCCAGACACTGGTCCTCAAAACAACCATCCAATAACACAAACAAAACCCAACGCATTGTCCGTCACAACGTTCTAGAGCCCGCTCACCCGAACAGATATCGGAGTCTACAGTCTTTCTTATCGTAAGAGGATCTACTAGTTAGCCAGTTCGAGCGAATACGAGGTTTGTCTATGTATCCATGATGGGCCTCGGGGTTCTCACGGACTAAGGGAGGAGATGATGGAGGAAGGATACTAGCTATGGGAAGCATGTGTTCGGTAACTACGGGATCAGGATGGCCGGATTGTCGATCAAGTCCTGCACTGCATGCTCTCATGCCATGATTTTCGGCCTGCCGAGTTACCGGCGTATGTATGTGTGTAGCGTCTCCGTTCTACGGAGTGCCTTTGCTGCTTACTTGATACAACCTCGTACTTTCATACCATACATGTTCCTTCAAGCTATTGATAGATCACCGGTGAATGCAAACCTTCTTACATCTTACTTACATACCTTGGCATTCGGACCATTTCTCCAACTTTCTACATACCAAATATCAGTATCGCATACGGAGTACAAAGTCACCGGAGATAAAAAATAAATCAAAAATCCCTATCTCTCGGGTTTTGTTTGCTTACGGAGGACGGTCGGTTACACAGCATAGAAGCTCACTCGATGCTTGCATTACAGGATCGTTTGAATGTCGTACTCGGTATCACTACATAGACAGACAGACATATTTACTCAAGGCAAGGCTGCCCGGGGAGGGGAAGCGGAGGCAATTAATTTATGTATGTAATAACGAGGGCCATGACGATGGGTGCGCTCCTTCCTGATTTGTGAGGCTCCGGATTGGTAATTCTAAGATGCAGAGATGGACGTTGTTTAGTTATCTATTCATCTATCCATCTATCCCTCTCTCTTCCATTGTTTTGGATTTCCGGGTGTTGATGTTATTTTGGTCGCTTGATGCGCGTGAGCGATTTCCTCAGTAATGTGCGATTTGTCTGAAACTTATGGTTGTATGACAGGTGGAGGGGTTGGTTAATCTATCTAATCGTGATATTTACATACCCCGTACATACCTGGGAATATTCTATCTATCATGTCATCACGAGTCATGATGAATAAAATCCCATTTACTATGTTGATAATATTAAACACCATACCCATTGATATCGCGATTATATTCCTCAGTTAGATATCTGCTTGCGCAATCACGTACATACCTACCCAACCCGGATCTCTCGGCTCATCTGGCCAGCCTCGTATCATATCTGTGTGAGTGGAGTGGGATGTGGCTGTGATGTATTGATCAGCATCTATCATGTGGTTTGTGAACTTACTTAGGGAGCTGGGAAGCGGATGTCTACGGCTAGCTTTGGGGGTGTTTTAACGAACTATAGTATACCATAGATGTAGGTATCGGAGCATGGATTCCATCGATAAGCTGATCTAGATATATGATGATCTGATCTGGACTTTTAAGATGCGTGGGAGTCATGGTGTATGGGTAAATGAGTGGGTACATCGTGGAGGAAGGTGAACCAGAAAGGGTTCAAAGTACTTACTATGAGACGGACCCTTGAGTGGAGAGAGAAAGTCCTCCGTATTCAGTGGAGAACCCACAAAAACCGTCCCAAACCATCCGAAGCCAAAACCAAAGAAAAAAAAAAGCCCTCATCTGATAATCCAAGCACGTGGAAGCAAGCCATCTCCACCGCATCCATGATCCAATTCGGCCGATGGGGGGAGAAAGAAAGAGGGGTGGTCACGTTCAGATAAGCGGTCAGTGAGAATGGGTCGATACATTCCACCATTTCTCTTCTAGGATATTGTTGCGATCGTTCGATACAGTGGGTGTTTCGAGTCTTGTTTCGTAGGATGCAGGATTGCTGTTTATGGAGGTATGGAAGGATTTTCGTGTCGTGCATCGTGTTTGAGGCTTGAGTAACTGATCTGATGTGATGCGATTGTCATGGTTTGTTTGATTGTGATGAGGAGTACGGAGGGGAATCGGGGTGGCCTGAGGTGCCGCGGGGTAGATTGGGGTGGATGGTCTGTGCATATTGGTGCCTGGGGCAGGCTTCTTGGCATTGAGGAATTTTGTAACCGACTACGACAACGATGAGTTGAAATTGCTCCACAACATGTATCTGCAGCCCACTATGAAGGGATTTTGGAAAAGTTGGAGATGTATTTGTCTGATTTCCAGAACAAGCTTGCTCTATAGGATGCAAATCCTCAGTGATGAATATATCAACCAATCAGATCTTCTAGGGCGTTTAGCTCAGTGGTAGAGCGCTCGCTTTGCATTGCCTCAGGCAATTAAGTATGCGAGAGGCCAAGGGTTCGACTCCCTTATCGTCCAATTTCTTTTTGTTCTTCTCCAGTACTCATTTTTTATCATCCGGAAGCATTATCTGATGAATTTACTACCTAACCCATGCACCTCGGCAAATCCCCACCACCAAAATTTTTGCAACGCCAAAATTCGTTTGTGAGATGTGCGAGATACACCCTCGGCTATAATCGGAACTCCTACATTATCTCAATGAAGATAAGGTGTACCGGAAAAGGCTAGACCATCCGCCAGCACGGTAACCCCAGTCCGCAAGGATGACGGCCCTAAAATAAATCACATATGCGAAGAATCCGTGGTATATCGCTACTGGACACATGGAAACGATTCCAACACTGGATGACAGATAGATACGGCCACGATGTGTGACGTTTTGACATAGTCTGTGTTCTCGACTACCGCCACCCCACTCTGAGGTTTTTTTGATTGGAATGATGATGTAAAAGCTGGGATAACGAGATTCTAGGGTGCATGTTTGGATGCAGAGTGTATTGGATACATGGCAAGGGAAAGTGGCTAGAAAGTTCCAATGTACGATAGAGGAATCTCACGATGGTGGTGTTAGTCCACAAAAGAGTCTACGCTTTCGGGGCTGAGAAAATAGTAGACAACGAGTTATAGAGCCCGGATTACGTATGTGTGCATCCACTTGCATGAGGAGAAACATGGTGGTTAAAGCTGCCGGTGCCAATCAGCGTCAGTGGTACTTGAGATTAAAAATATATTGGTCGACTTCCTATGCATGTGTCCGCTGTCAGATAGCTGTGGTGGAACAGAGAATCTTCAGACACTTGGCATCTGGAGATTCTGCATTTGTGGGCAGATCTGGGGAAGCGGAAGTGTGGAGTTTGTGCATGGGGTCACTTTTACGGTTATGAGTATTTGGTTCTTGGGATGTCAGACTTTACCATCCAATTCTAGATGGCATACTACATTCCTGATGTTCTAGATGGTGAAGTGTGCTGTGCGGTTCCCAGTACCTGTGTTCGAATACACAAGAGTACATACACATAACGGGCCAAGGCGGCCAAGCCCGGAATTCTGGGTTCTACATCGTCTAGAACACATACCATGGAAGCGATCTTCTGCACTGATGCTCTCCGAATGGATGAAAACACATGTAGATTAACAAAACTATATCACCCGACAGTGGTCAGGTTTGCGCTTTGGTTAACGTCTTTCCGAACTAGGGCTCAACGCAGACTTCTATTCCGTGGATGACAAAGTCCCGAGATGCCGATTTTCGGGTCATTGAGAGCCGTGGTTCGTTCGGCGCGGCCTGATGTCCCCACTACAACCGGAAGATGCAACGTTCGGAGGAGACTCCTTTCTTCACATCCCGAAGATGGTCTGCTTTACGCCGCCAGGACCGCATGCCCCCTATCAGAACTAGAATCCCATGGTAGGCCGAACACGTCGTCGGGTTACGGTGGTGGGGCTCAGGGTCGACACGCATACGGAGTACTGTAGTCAGTGCTGGAGAGAGAGAAGGCGGGCGTACTTCTAAAGCTTTGCGTCACCCAGCAGCACGTACTGCTACACGGTGCGAACGTCGAAAGTGTCGTGGGGATGTGAAGTGCGCTAGGGGGGCACTCGGCCAATTGATTTTCCAGGTGGATTCTTGAGGTGTGAACAAAGTTGACGACGCAATGGATGGCGCGCCCGAGTCATTGGAAAGCCCACTTTTGTTGTGTCTGACAGCGCTCCTTAGCCAACGAAGCCACGAGAGATGGACGAACCTAAATCCAGCGGAGAACTCGCCCCCTCGCTTGGTGTCGAAACGGCGCGACTCGCTAACTTAACTAGATCCCGAGCAGTCGTAGCCTTCGAGGAGCAAATCTCTGCAGGGCTTTCGGTGAATTATCTGCTCGATGCAGAGACTTTATTTTCGATTATCGGGGATCGAAAGCGGTGTGACAAGAGAAAAGGGTTGAGTGGCAAAAATACAGTGTCAGACTCAGGAGCCGACTCCGACTTCGCTATTGTTGTTGCCCGCGAAAGGGTCAGCAGGCGATAGAGGCGGGTTGTTCATCAGCAGCGTTGCAAATTCGGGTCGGAGAGCCGTCAAATAATAGCCAGTCTAGGGCTGAAGTGTGATCGGTTGATTTGCCTCTGGTCATCACATTGATTAGCATTCCGCTGACATCATCCATCGTGCGATCTTGTGAGACGGGAGAGCGCCTCGCTAGTGGTGGCTGGTCGACAATCTCGGGAAGGACGGGCTCTAGTCCGCAAAGCCAGATTCAACTTCTCCAATTTGCTGGGAACGTCTATTGACTGTGTGCATTGTGAGTATTACTGATAAGCAACCGTGCAACCAGATCAGAGGCAAATAACCAACAGACCAAAGCGACATGGCAAAGTTGATTCCGAGACTCCCGCATTCCCACCGGCCATTCGATGGTGCCGAAATGGCTCCCGACTCCTCGAAGCGGGCCACAATTCCGTGCGTGTCGCACCTCTGTACTTGTTAAAGACATCGTCGTACCTTGGGAAATACCAGCTTGATCAAGTTTTCGGATGCATCAGCCTGCAAGATTTTGATTCCTCCAAGATGGATTTGCCGGAAAACCCGTCGTTGCAGGATCTTCCAGCATTCACCAAAGCCACCACGTGAACAGTTGCAGGAAGGCTGATAGGAACAAGCAGGTGTGAAGAATCATGAGGCGGGTCGTATCGACGATAGAATTGCGGTGTGCTATGATGCGAGGAGATTCCCATGTAACAAGGTACTAAGTCCTAGTAAGTTGGACGAGCAAGCAAGTCCCAGGCCTGATCCTCGTCCGTCACCTTCCCCGCAAACATTGGCATTCATGAACCATGGCCTTTGCGCACGGTGTCTGGATGAATAATCTGTGGCTCAGCCGCTCAAGTTTCCCATGGAGCTGCGAAGCATTGCCATTCGACGACAAACGAGAAGACCACAATTATTTCGCATTGGCCCATATCGTCACAGAGAGTGCACGGTCATGTTCGTGACATTGGCAATCTCATCCCGTGCTCAAAGAACGGTCCAAATCTTGACGCGGCATGTCTAATCAACGCGGCGGAGAGGAATAAGCATTGCAATTTGCGACACGCGTTCCTGGCTGTTCCGCTATTCGTGAGCTCGGAATGGACTACGGACTACGTTAGAGGCAATTCCTCCTGGCAGATGACCTGTGTCTGTTTACGGTAAGCAGATATCGTGATCTCATCACTGTATTATGGACAAGGGTGGACGATGGTATTATGGATGAGAAGCGAAAGTTTGTTCAATAGCGTGAGTAAGCTGCCTGGCAACGATGCTGAACGGCCTGAATCTTCTTCAGGATAATGTTTGGCGAGGCCGACAGAGTCGCTGAGAGACTCGGTGTCCAAGATCAGAGCAGGAGGTCGGGGTTGAAACTCTGTTTCCCTCCTTCTCTTGGCCCCGCCGGCGTCTGTTCGGTCTGAGATGAATGCGTCGGGGGTTTTGGGGGAAGCTGAAGCACCGCCCTGATAAGGCCAGCGACGAGCTCGGCCGCCGCAACAACAACAGAACACAGAGAGGCACGAAGGAAGAATGCGTCAAGAGTGGAGACCGCCAGCCGGCAGCTTATAAACTTGCCTTGATACTGTCAAGGTCTCACTGTGCCAGCACCTGCCGCAATCATCACAGCAATAATTACTGTTACTGTTACCTGTCGTCGGCGGGCGGCTGTGTGTTGTGTCCCTCTGGCCTCCCAACCGGGGCATTTCTTGGATGCTTGGCGCTAGCCGTTAGATCACCTTACTTATGAATCGGCCCTGTTGCTGGAGATCGCGACTGGTGGGACAGACGCCAGCCCGGAAACGGCGGGCGGTGAAAATGATGTTCATGCCCGCGCTCCTCCTGTGGCCCGGATTCTGCCGCTCAAAATTTTGACGGAGCTTTAGCGGCTGAGAGAGTGGGGAGCTTAACCGCAGTTGTGGATTCTCACAGGAAGAAACCCCAGTGCCGTCGTGCATGAAGGACGTTGTACAGTCGTATACTCGGGGTGCTGTCCAACCCTTCTCCAACCTCGTTAAGCAAAGCTCGTGCTGCGTCCTACCTACTCCGTTCAAACACGTTTCAAGATTAAGTGGCTCTGTGGAGGCGCATGAGGGCGGCGGGCCTGTACAGGAGTCCAAGTTGGACAAACGTCCCGTGTTGACTGACTTGCTAAAGAGATCCTCATCCGGAGATGGCATCGAAGACGTGTACCGAGTGTAGTGGGAACAGGGACTTGAGCAGCACGGCTTGAACGCGAGTTCGGTTTTCGACGACCACATTAGTGGGTTTGAAATTGAGATATACGGCTCAACGACTCAGCTCCCCTCAAGGCTGGCGAAGCAAAGATTAGGCCCAGCCACCGAACGCGTCCTGCCTCAGCAGCTCCCCAGCGTTGTTGAGGAGGGCGAATAGCCGCGCGCAACACGAGCATAGTCAGAGTGGGAGTGGGTCAGAATTTCAGGCTGCAAATGTTTCTGGAACGGAATGCCAATAACGGCCGAGTGCACCCCTCTTCCTGGAGATACGTGAGCGTCTGGAGATGCATTACAGAGCTATTGGGAAGCTGGAGTTGATTGCATGCAGCCAACAGGGCGTTTTTGATGATGATTGTTGAACAATGCGGGGAAATGCAATGCGAGACTATATGACTTCGAATGTGTGACAGGAATTGTATGCCAGCCAATGGATGATGCTTGCGAAAGAGTTGTGAGGGGGACAAGTGGACAGGCAAGCTTAGACAGTGGAGATAGCGGGCCTTCGGCGTAGAGCTGCCATCTGCAGCGGCATGGCCGTGGTGAGAAGTTTCATGTTGGACGACGGGGGTGGGAGGCTCAATCTCAAGGCTGCAAAGGGATGCAGGCTGAGCCCTGCCTCTGGCTATCGCGCGATGCCAAAAACAAAAGGGGGATAACAGAGTTGGTCGTAAGTAGGTAACGGCTACGGTGCGTGATGGGACGGTACGGGAGGAGTCACAGTACACAGTCATGAACCCATCCCAATCCATCCGCACTTATCAGTGGAGCCCCCCTTCTCCGAGGGGCGGGCTGTGAAATCAAAGGGAGCGGAGTGAGTTGCAACTAGCTCTCGCGTGGTGGTTTTGATAGGGAGAAGAGGTGGATTGTGGCCTCTGCACGCTTTGGGCAAGGCGCGATGCTCGTTCGAAGTGTCGATGGCCGATGGCGTTCTCGCGGTCTCGACGATTCGAAGAGGGCGGCTCGCTTGCGACCAGCACCGCTACAAGGATGACAGTTTTGGCTGGTGTAGTAAGCGAGATTGATTGGAGGCTCGACCACCGCCTTTGTGCCCGCATCCCGCACAGCGAAGACCTGTGATGATCTCTGCCGCATTCTGCCCACGGTTCGGCGAGGGGAAGGCTTGTGCCAAGTTTAGCAACCCGCGAGGATTTTCACTCTGGCTGCCAGTCTGCCACGCCGCATCCAACGCATGCCCCCGTGGCGCAGGCGCGAGGCCAGATGGCATCGTGGACGACAACAGCAACCTCAGATCCTCTGCAAGAAAATTCTGCTCGCATGAAATTGACGGCCGGGAGCAAACGAATTGACAACTGCATGACGGGTAACGGACAGCATCACTCGACGATGACATCACCGGGAGCACTTTCTTAGCGGGCCGTCCGAGCGTTCAGCGAAGAAAAAAAAAAGGCCCATCCATCACCCATGTCATCCGTCAAAACGCAGCGTGGGCGTGGGTGGCTTGACAGCGAACTAACTCACTTCTCCTATCCCCAGGCCCTTTTCAGCACCCCAACCCCCATGTGCAATTTGACTGTGGGCAGAAAGCAGCATGGCGAACGAGTAGCCTCCAACAAATACTTGGAAGTTGGCCAATTCGGCCGTCGCGGCGGGTGCTTTGTTGCTGACAGCAGGCCCGAGATGATTCTGTGATGATGGAACGGCGTTCCGCAGACGTGCTGCTGGGTTGGACTCAAGTTGAATGCGTGCCATGGCTGAGACCGACAAAACGGCCCAGCAGCGAGAGCGTGTTTCGGCCAGAGTCATGGGAATCTACGAGAATGAGATGAGGCCCTGCTCATTATTGCGGTGCTGCGGCAGAGCAGCGTGACCGACGAGACGACGTGAGATAAAAGTAGCAGCGAAACACCATATGGCCTGATGCCTGGGTGCGTGAAAGCGTGTCCTCTTCCTGAATGGCCTGCTGCTCGCAAGTATTAGAAGGTTCTGTCGAGTACACGCTCCGTCTACCGTCTACAGGCAGGCAGACGTCCGACGTCGGTTTTGTTTTGGGCGATTGATTACTGTCATTGAATGATTGATTGTTGACAGCAGCCCCTCCCAATAATCCCCATCCTCCCAATCCAATCCCCATACCCATCCCCATCATCCTATCCCCATCCCATCCTATCGCCAAATTCCTTTGACAGCCCCTCTGGCACCCACCACCACTCCGCTCTCTTCCGCGTATCCTTCCGTCTCCGCTGCCTCTCCAGCTTTTTGCCTCTCCAGCTTTGTCCCCCGTCGACCCATTGTTCGCTGCCTGCTGCTCGCCACCACCCGGGCCACGGTTGCAGCGATTTATTTGTTGTTCTATTCTATCATTCGCAGAGCAGCGTTTGCTGGGGAGCAAGCAGCAGAAGGCACCAGGTGTGGATTACCTGATCCCAAGCGCCACCGTCCCCATCGCTGCCCGTGGTCGCAGTCGCACCGCTACAGAGGCCTAGAGGCAGAGACGGATCTTGACGCTCGCTTTGGGAGGCGTAATCCTGGCGCATCATCCTGGTGCGTGTTGGGGTGGAGCGCTCTAAGCTTCGTGCATTGGCTGCAGCGCGCTGCACCCGGACAAAGCTCCTGGCCGCTCTCCCTCGTCTCGTCTCGTCTCCTCGCTGCTGTCGCTCTCCCCAAGCCGGCCGTGCCCGTCGACGCACCCTGCCCGGCCATCGAGCATCGGCCGCCCACCCTTATCCTGATCCTGAATCCTGGCACGCTGGCCCTGCTGCTGGCCTGAGCGCCCAGCCGAAAGTCGTCGAGCCCCAGGGCCAATAACCGCCGCGCTGCACCACCGTCTCTCCCAACATCTGCTCCGCACCCTCCTTCTCCTCTTCAACAATTTCCCTGGGCCTCCGCCAGCCTATCTTTCTTTAATACTCCTACAGGGCCGCCGTCAATTGCTTCGTCCTGACTTTTGCTGCTCTCCCCCATAGGTCCTGTGCCGAGCTTATCTAACGCTATCTCCGTGCTCCCACAGCCAGCGGCCAAGGCAGGTTCGATCGGCACCGTTCCTCCACCACCTCACCACAGCACAACAAGCAAGCAGAAAGTCGAGCCCCGACGAACCCCATCGTCCTCGCTTTCCCTTGCTCCCCTCAGGATCAGTCGATAGGATCCCAACATCCTCACCGACGTCCTCGACCGTTCCATCCTCTCACCCGTCGCTGTACCCTCGACGTCACGGCTTTGGCTAGCTGTGCACATCACCCACCGTCCGCCGCGGCCTCTCACCTACGAACGAGGAGCAACCCCGATCGGTTTGCTCCAATTCCTCCCCCGCTCCCTACCAAACGTCTATTTTCTGTAAGTGTGTTTACTTATCGCTGTTGTTTCGACATCGGCCTGCCGCTTGCTTGCACATGAATGTGCCACTGCAGTCACATCATGTCGCGCCATCGGCTTCCCCATCACCTCTTGGCTTCTTGTCCGCCTCGTATACCCATTTTTTCCCCACCACCGCTGACGTCCCAGCCGCTCAGACCCGTCTCGATTTAATATTTTCCCTGTAATGCCACTGAGCCCTTAATATCCTCTGCCTACATCATTCCGATCGACCCCATCATTTTAAAAGTCGACCGAATGCCGTACACTCCGCCTTCCCACCGCTCCCCAGCGTCGTCGAAACCAAGTAGTCCTATCCTCACCCGCAACCATTCCTACAACGACAAGGGAGGTGTCCTGTCTCCAGTCCACCAGCCGAGACCCGTCCTCCCTCGATCCGTATCATCGACGTCCTACTTGAACCGACACCGACGCTCCCCTTCGATATCTTCGCAACAGGGCGATGGAAAGGCGGCGGTAGATGCTCCTGTGAAACATTCATCCGAGATGCACGACGACCAACGCCCTGCTTCAAACGGTAGCCTCCGCCAGTCTCCTTCCCCTGTGAACGATCTTCTGATTCCGTCAGGTGCGATTACCACTCCTCCTGATTCCTCCGACGAAGAGGACCGAGGCCGCAATCTCGAGAATCTGAGGGAACTCCAAGAAGCTCTGCAACACATCAACGTAAAGAGGGAACACTCGCCCGAGCGAGATGGGGTACAACACCCTCCGGTAGAGCCAAAGCTACAGATCTCCATCGCACCCTCACGGCCCGCCCTCACTCCCGAAGCCCGTAAGATCTCTCACTCTCGATCTTCAAGTGACATTGGCTTGTCCAAGCTTGCTCCTCCTCTCGACACCAGCCCGGTCATCAGTTCCACAGATGGCAGCGATGCCGAGGACGATGAGCTGCGGATGAAACCGCCGCTTCTGCGTAAGAAGTCCGGTGAGTTGGTGAAGCCTGCCCTCCGGCCTGCTTCTCGTCGACGACCGTCGAGCATGCCGGGTACGCCTACGTTCTCCAAGGCGGTGCACTTCAACGAGGACATTGAGCAAGTACGGCACTTCCTTCAAGTGGATCGTCCTATCGCAGTCAGCGCTGGATCATCACCAGTGGAGACATACGACAGCGAGTCAGAGTATCCCTTCGAGGGGAGGAAGTCTAGGGGTGTTGAATGGGAAATCAAGTTGGCCAACTTCCCTTCCGAATCTTTCCAGCGGCCCGTGACGCCCGTTCGTGTCGAACGGATCTTCCTCGCAGCAGACAGCAAGACCCTGATCGGCAGCGTAGCTGTAGCAAACCTTTCGTTTCAGAAGTTGGTTGTTGCTAGGTTCACGTTGGACTATTGGAAGACAACATCGGAAGTTGTTGCAGAGTACAATCAAGATGTTCGCAGGAGGCAGGCTCACGATGGATACGACAGGTTCAACTTCACTATCAAGCTCGAGGATCAAGCGAACCTTGAGTCGAAGACCATGCTGCTTTGCGTACGTTACAATGTAAACGGGCAAGAGTACTGGGACAACAATGGGTCGATGAATTACCAAATTGACTTCATCAAGAAGGCCAAGCAGAGGATCAGGGCGGCTCACCACAGCACAGGTGTCATGGGTGCCATCCCCCGTAGCCGACAGAAGCCTCCTGCACCCCGCCCCCGTTCCATGCCGGTTGGCTCATTCGACGATGACTTCGAACATGGCTTTGACAACAAGTTCGAGTTCGGGTCTTCTGGACGCATCATTGGTGACACTCCCAGTTCAACCATCCGTCTGAAGCCTAAGAGCAAGAATCGAGGCAACCTCTTTCCCGACCAAGCCCTCCGCCGGAACCCCACTGGACAACAGTTCTCCACACGCTACGACTTCGGTGCTTCGCTGTCCGCTGCCCTCTCCAGTGCACAGACCGTGCTTGGGGACCGCAGTGGGATCAAGACGAAGAACCCCGCTGAGGCTAGCGCTCCTACTGGTCCAAGCACCACCCGGCCCTCTGCCCCCATTCCCGGCACTCGACCTGACGTCATCTCTTCTGAGAAGCCAGATCTGCAGTCAGCGGAATACAATGAATTAATTCAGAAATTTTGTTTCGTACGTTCTTCGCGTTCTGGGCTGGCCTGACCTTCCCTTGCTAATGCTAAACCAGTTTGGCACCCCTGGAAAAGGATCTCCACGTGGGACAACTCCTGCCGCCACCACCAACTCCAAGATCGACGGCAGCGCCGATTATGTTTCTTCCTCTACTGGATCCGGAAGTCTACAGTCGTCCGTTTCCAGTAGCCCTCCTTCACCTCCTGCCGTTGGGTTACCTTCCATGGTCGACGGTGCCAATGACTCACATTATTCCAGCAGTCCTAACCACTTCCTCGCTCGTTCGAATTCGCCAGGACGCGTGACTGGATCTGGGCCTGAGGATCACATCTCTTCTCCATTTCAGTATGGTTATGGCAATATGCAAGGAGGGATCTTCCCCGAACGGGCACACACCCCTCAGGCCTGTGTGTAGATGAGATTGGTTGGTGGAGGTGGATTCGATCGTATCTTGGCGGAACGATATCACGAATTTCCTTAGTCACGACGCGCTATTGTTACGACCGTACTTGATTGGCCCTCGATTTCTCACGAGTTCTGTTCAACGAGGTCCCAACGCCGGCGACGGTTTCCTTTTGCAGTTTTCTCCATGCACCCCATCATCCGGAGGTGCCGGTCCGGCTTTTTTTCTTCCTGCATTTCAACCGGGACGGCCTGCTTTGCTGCATTTCCTGAGCGGTTCTTGCTTTGTTCTCTTTTCCTGTAAGGCGTTCTGGACGGCTTTCTCTGGGCATATCAGTCCTATCTGGTCCGATGGGCTGGCTGTAATTCTTGATTCTTTTGACTCCCCTCTCCGGTTGAGTCGCGGGTTGCGTAGGGACGGAAAAAAAGTGTTTTGGTTTCTTGCGCATTTTAAAATTCGGTGGACGAATAGTCTTCATTTCGTTTCGTGGGGCGTTGGCCGATGAGCGGAGGGTTTCGATGGGCATGCTTCAAATTGACTTTGAACATTGCTGGCTGTTGGTTGCGCTTTCCTCATTGTCGTCTTCTCTTTCCTCGTCGTTTCAGACTGTCGTTAGGTTGGGGAAAGGGCTGGGAGTATCGGATCTTGGAGTCTCGAATATGGGGTTTGACGTGGGTAGGACAGTGGAACATGGGCGTGTCCGACCATAGCAAAAAAACCACATGGGTAGAAATACAAAAAACAAATGAATAAAGCAGTACAGGAACAAAAGGGCCTTGCACCACCAGGATGAATGTGAATGTTTTATTATGCCATTGATATATACACAAGCAAACAGTCAGACCAAGGATGGGGAGGGGTGAGAGGGGGATCATCAGAAGCAGGCGGCATCGGGTGCGCAGCGACACGGCTTTGTAGTAGTGAAGGAGAAGGGCCTCACGATGACCAAGCGCGGCGGTTGTTGAGCAGCGGGAGGAGGGGACGCGCTGGGGGGATCTGCCACGACGCTCAGAAACACACCGCTGGGCCGTTCCTGAGCCGGCTAGCCGCATGGGGGCAGGCGCAGCGGACCCTGCATAGGCGATTGGCCTGATTGACAGTAACAGCGGACAACTCATCAACTCATCTCCAGCCAGCGACCAGCTCACCAACAGCACGCATCCACGCGCTCCTCCTCCCGCTGCTTGTGATATTTGAAACGCACAATACAACCAGTCATGTGGTCTTCTTTCTTCTCGAAGGCCACAGAGCCCCGGGCTCCTGCAATCCCTCCTCAACGCGCTCCACCCTCGACTCCTCCCCCGCCGAGCACGTTCGAAATCGACGCGACGACGATACTGTCCCTGCTTGCATTCTTATCTCTGCTGATAGCGGCATACAGTCTATCTATTCGTATTCTCCCCAAAACAGCTACCATCAAGACCAGGGTCCTGTTTGTTTGGCATCTCTTCGACGCGCTTACCCATCTCGTCTTCGAGGGCTCCTTTCTGTACAACTGCTTTTTCGTTTACTACACCCTCCCGACCGCTTTCTCCGCCTCCTCGCGCAATCACCCGCAGAATCTCCTGCTCCTCACTCCTCCCGACGTCTATTTTCTGGGGCAGCAGAACAAGCTCTATGGCGCAAGTTACGGTGAGGGTCCGTTTAGCAAGCTATGGCAGGAGTATGCAAAGGCGGACCGGCGGTGGGGCGGCGTCGACCTGACAGTAGTAACCCTGGAGATCCTGACAGTGTTTGTTGGGGCGCCTCTTGCACTGTGGATATGCGAGTTGTTGAGACGGGGCGACCACAGAGGTGTCAACAAGAAGTGGTTTTGGATGGTTGTTTTGGCTACGGCTGAGCTATATGGGGGTAAGCTCGCTTCCATTGGTCACTTGTCATTGTCTATTTTGAGCGGTTCCGATGCAGATGGACTGGAAGAGATGGGACTATGTTGATAAGAGTGACATGTGAAAGAAGAACTATGCGAAGAGACAGAAATACACCACGGAGAGGCCGGATAGGCACCACGTAACGTTTGACTATTGCTGACGTATTCCTCTTCACAGGCTGGATGACCTTTGCTCCCGAATGGTTTACGGGCTCTCCGAACCTCGACACTTCGAACTGGATGTATCTGTAAGTCCAACTCTCTTTCTCACCATCACGAGTTATACTATTTTTCGACCACTTCATTTTGATTTTATTACTCTCCACATCCATATACCCCAGATCTCCATATCCCTTGCCACGACTATCACCTCCACATCCGAATTTCTTCCGTCCCAATCTCCATTCAACTTGATCATCTCCACGGCTCCACATTAGATCACATCTCCACAACTACCGAATTAATTTTCTCGCCACCCAAACCTAAATTCTACCTCTTCATTTCCAGATCTCATCCCCACAATCTACCCCACCCCCGCCGATCCAGCATCTCTCCACACCTGACCCCAGACGTCGTTCTCTTGAAATACAAGTATTCAACTAACCTCCACATAGATGGGTCTACCTAGCCCTCTTCAACGGCCTCTGGGTCATCTTCCCCCTCTGGATCCTGTACGAGTCGTACAGAGCCATTAGCTCAGCCTTGTCCCAGGCGGAAGTGGTAGAGCTGGTCGGATATTTGGGGAAGAAGGATGAGTAGGTATGTGATGTATGTGGATATCTATAGATGAAGTCATGAGGTGAGTGGAAGTCATGGTCTCATCAGCGGGACATTTGTTCAGACGGTTATGAGGAAGATGTCGGTGGAAGATGACGCGATGATTTATGTATGCTTGATTTAGAATTGCAGGTTTTGAATAGCGAGAATATAGCAAGCGTTGCTTTTTTTTTGGATTCAATACATGCTTTGTTTTTGCTTGGAGATCTTTAAGACAGTTTGTTTGTTGATACTCGGGAATTGCTAATAACCTTCTTTCTGAGTTTGCACGTGACTATGTATATGTATATGCGTCCTCAACCAAGTCTTGGAGTTCAGGATCCACAGCAGTAAAAGAAAAGTGTAACGAGAAAAATATCACGATAAAGGAAAGTCAGGGACAGCTGGCGATACCCAGGTATCTAAGGATATCAGTCACGTGATGTGGGTGTAATCACGTGAGATACTAGATATCGTCTTCTAGGATTTAGATTTCATGAGGGTTGTATAGTTCAGTGATTTTGGTAGGGTATGTTTTAGGGATAAGTAAGATAAAGAGAGTTTATTAGCTTTGTGATGTTGGGGGGATTGATTGGTGAACTGCTTTTTTATTTCCTTTTATTTATTTTTTCTGTGAATTAAGGGTTAAGGATTACATAGAGCAATAAGATAGATGTTGAATAAAGAATTTTAAAGAAAAATTGATGTTGAAAGGGATTTAGCGTAGAGTGGTTATTTACTGATGTTTTATGGAAAATAATATCTAATATCTCGCATAAGGAATTATCACCTGGTTATTACTTATTAATCTCTCAACTTTTATATAATCTGTCTACCTATTACCTTCCTATAAACTTATTTAATATATATCTAGCTTAGTAGTATTACTACCTACTACCTTATAACTAACCACTAATCTATCCTTCTCTTCCCCCCTCCCCTAGAGTAACCATCACTAATGCTCAAAATCACCATCCCACCCACTAGTTTCATTGATATCGAAAGAGGTTCTTAGATCTAGTAGAATGAAGATAATTCTTTTCCTAATAAGATAATAGGTTTTGTTTAGACTTAAGTGGGTAGATTCTTGACGATATGCATTTTTAGGATATGAATGCTTATGTGGTAGAAGTATGGTGGTAGGATAGAACTTTACTTTATTCAACCTTTAATTTAAGAAGCCTTAACTTTGTTCTTTTTCTTATTGTAAAGAGAATATAATTGCTTAGTATACTAAATAAACAACTATACTGAACATAATACTTAAACTGTATCACACATCGTATTTACTTATCTACCTCGAAGTAAACATTCCCACAAAATAAATGTAAGCCTAAGGCACCAAAAAAACTGAGACTAAATTTTCTACTTCATAAATAAAAAAGCGTCGTGGCCGTTACGTCGTAAACACCTAACCAATCATCCATCCATGCTACATAAAATGCATTCGAACATTAACCCCACCATTCCCAGTTCCCAGAATATCTTCTTCATACCTCATATCCAATCACCTCAACCAACCAACAATAAACAAGAATTCCCCACCCTCTAGAACATCCACGTCATTTTCCTCCCTTCCCCTCCCATCACCCCCATCACCACGCGCCCACTCCCCCACCACCTCCCCCTTTCAAAACCCTCCCATACCCCCCAGGAAACAACCCCACAGCCCCGGCATAAACCCCCGAGAACCAATCCCCATTGATATCATCCGCCTCCTCCACAACCGCGAACTTAGGGAACATCAACTCATCCTTAACATCTGGGGCAGGGAAGTATCCCCAATAAGCTTGAAGCTTCAACCCGGTGCCGCCGTCGGGCGGGAAGCGTGTTAAGGGGGCGGTAGACGGGGTAGTAGTAGAAGTGTTAGATTGCGTAGAAGGGGGTTGCGGGTCCCGCAATCGAACGCCACCGACCAAGGCACGGGTAACGACGCGCCGTTGCCCGCCGTTGCGATCTTCGAAACCAACAATAACCATGCGGTGGTTTTTGAGACAGCGGCGCCAGCCGTTGGGG
>AJFL01002030.1:0-13080 GCA_000467735.1 Rhytidhysteron rufulum CBS 306.38
TTTCGGCGGTTATTTGGCCGCGGGGAACGAGTTTAAGGTAGCAGGGGGTGCAGATGTCGTAGTCGCCGTTTTGGCATTTTCCGCAGTGGAAGCGGGTGTGTGAGGGAGGGATGGGGTAGGTGCAGATGTTGCAGATGGTTGTGAAGGTGAGGGGGCGGAAGAGGGCGTTTGCTATGGTGATGACGCCGGGGCCGCGGACTAGAGACGCGGATTTGGGGGTTAGTGGAGGAGAGGTGGTGGTGCTTTCTTGGGTGGCTGGGGAGAAACCTGGGGAGAGTGGTCCGGCGCGGTGAGAGGTGTCTGGTCGAGGGCTGTTGGGTGCTGAGGTGGTTGAGATGGCTGTGTCATCTAAGTGCCGAGGAGGTGTCGATTGGCTTGGTTTATGGGTTATGGGTAGGAGGGGATGTGTACAGTGGCGACCTTGATTCACGCAATCGTTACAGAAGCCCCAAGCGCCTTCATTGCAGACGTCACATTTCCAGTAGCAGGCGTTGGCAAACATGAGGCAAATGTCGCAGAAAACGCCAGATTCGAGTCGTGAGGCCGGATCTTCGAGCGTCATTATGCGTGATGAAGTAGTCAATTGGTCTGGAGGTTGTCTTGGTCGGCGATATTTGTGTCCTACAAGAATGTGAGGGCGCTCGTGGTTGGGTGGATATCCTCCTGAAGGTGCTTGCTGCTCGTATCGTGGCCATGCTGCCCATCCGAAGCCGAACCAATGCCTGCAGCCTTTGCCATGTCGGTAGCAGCTTATACAGATGTTGAAGTTTCCCCTCTCACATCGTGAGCAGTTGTAATGTAGTTCATATTCGATATGCGGCTTGTTGCATCGATTACAGGATATATCAGGCTCCGGATATAACGTGGGTGCAGGTGTTATGGTTGCACCGGTGGAAGATGCCCTGGACCGGTTTCTTGGAGGCTCTGTAGTTGATCGAGGAAGTCCTACCTGGGAGGAACCAACTTCGGAAGAGCTACTGTTAGTAGGTCGAGCTTGTCTTACTTGACCTGGATCTGTAGTGCGTCGAGAAGTGGCACTTGGAGGGATAGGAGTTGGATGCGAGTCCATTGGTCGTGGTGATACAACTGTAGGGCTTTCGGAATTCACATTAAAGATAGTGCGTCTAGGTGAGTTTGGGTTGGAAGAAGACTGTCTTCTAAAACCAATTCTTTGTGGCTGCCCCTCGACATCTGAAGAACTCCGCTGATTCTCGGAAAGACGTCGCCTTGCTCCTCCACTAGAAGGTCTCTCCGTCAAATCACCCGCTGAACGAGCAGCCTGTCTTTCGGAGGTAATGGATAAGTTGGTGGGAGGATCTCTACGACGGCTAGATCGTGTACTGCCTTGGGAGGAAGTTCTTCTATGATGGTTTAAGGCTCCGTGATTGGCAGCATCAATCAGATCAGGTCGAGATACGGGTGGACGAGAAGGTCCTTGTTGTTGTGGAGTCGATGTACCACTTCCGGGCCGCGTGTATGCTCTCCTCCGTGGCTGTTCATCGGATCTATGAGTGGAAGTTCTCGAGTCACTCCGGGCGTGTCGAGAAGTAGGTGGTGATGTCCTCCTGGATGCTGGTCGCTCTGCTCTTAATTCTCGTTCACGCCTCTCTGCCCTCTCGCGTCGTTTTTCTCGTTGTCTTCTTCTGTATGCCTCTGCGATCCTTTCGCTAATCTCATCTTCTTGCGCCACGTCGATATTGGTAAGATCGATACCATCCAACAATCCCTCTTCCATGATCTGTCGCATAATCTCATCTTCCACCTCTTGCGAATCCAGTTCCGAAGAACTAAGCAGCGATCTCAGGCTAGACTGATGCTCCACCTGTCTCACAGGTTCTCTCCTCGCAGATGATCGAGACTCGGGTGGATTTCTGCTCGACTCCCTAGATCGGCGGACCTCCCTATGCCTTGAATCCCCACTCCTATCCCCACTCCTGTCTCTTCTCCTGCGTTCCCTCGGAGGCTCCAAACCCCCACTCCCGTTTCCATTATTTATTCCCACTTCCTGCAAACTTAATTGTTGCGCTTCCTCAATCAATCTGCGCTCTTCATCTGCGCCTGGATCCTCCCTCCGCCGCAACTTGGGTAGTACATTATCTCCTGGCTTATACTTTTGCCTATCCGTCGCCTTGTCTTCGTCTGTTTTGCCTCGAGTCGGATTCGCCTGTAGGTACATCTCGAGGAGGGTGGTGACTGTAGCATTCGGCTTTGTGCCGCGCACGGAAGCGCGGCATGATGGGCAGGTATATGGATGTATGGAGGTTGCAGTGGAAGCTTGAAAGCTGAACCATTCCTTCAGACAGGCGCCGCAGAAGGTATGTAGGCAGTCGAGGAGCGTGAGAGGTTGGTAGAGGACGTCCGTACAGATCTACAGAGGAGCAATTAGCAAGGCTATTATAGCGAAAACAATGCACAGGAATGTAAATCTTGAGCAGAATACAGATAACAAATCTTATAACTACCTCCGCGCATATGCGACACCTTTCCCCAAGCCGTGGTGGAAATAAACATTCATCGTCCAAACCCCCCCGCATCCACCTCCGAGGCAAGACCAACAAAAGCAAAGCGCACGACTCACCGAACAGGTCAACTCCTTCTCCAGATCCATCATGGCGTGTCTTTCGCCCTCAGCCATTGCGGTGCTCGCTCGACAACAGGACCAGCACCCGGGGCAAGCTTGTCGGCGGAGAGCTGATCTCTTACTTAAAGGTCGCGAGCGAACGTTTGGTTTGCCCAGTCAGGCGCCATCCACTCCGCTTGGCGATTCGGAGTGGGAGTGGTGGCTTTACGGTGCGAGTGCGGTGTGCAGAGCAGAAAGGCCACCATCACTTGGGATGAAATACGAACATTGCCGCCCGGCCCTCCGTTTTGCTTTATACACGCTGCCTCCAACAGTGTACAGCAGTGTAGTGTGCCAGGGGGTTTCGAGATGTGCAAGGGTGGGTTGGGACGACGGGATAGCTGTATCCTTGTGTGACGATCCTTTCCGGCTTGGTCGATATTTATTGTTCAGGAACCATCAGACATCTTTTTCTTTCTTTTTATCTTCTTATATAAATTCGTCCTATATGCTTAGTTTGTTTTCCTTCTACGGTTCTTCTAGAGTCCTCTGCGATTCTAACCTACCGCCTGCATGCGGAACGCCTCCGAAATCATCATGCATGACAGCTGAGCTCTGAACCAAATCACCAAGGAACACTTGAGAGCATCTCTCTCAGCTTAGAAATCCTCTCACCGAGATCTGATTCTGCCCTTTCAGCTTTGCACCATTTTCTTACGTCTAGGCTGCCTGATTCTGCTCTATGGCTTTGCCTCGGGCTACCTCGATAGGTGGATCCCTACCGGTCTTTGGAACCACGTACTGGTGACTATTATTAGCCATCCCATATTCTCCATTGAGGTAACCTTGTGTCACTCTAGCTGGATTTGAAATAGCAAAATGTTGTGTCACGTGACCCCTGCACATCATCTGCTTTTGATGGGTTTCCTAAGATATTTCTCTATTTCAAGCATGTGGCAGCTAAAAATACATGAAGGAAAAAGAGATAGCAACACCTCATCCTATCGAGCATGAAGAATCGCTGCACTGCCTAGCACACGCCATAGAAGATGCCTAGAAGAAAGAACCCTCGAAGCACATGACGGAAGAAACTTACATATACAATGGCCGAAGCCGTAGGCCGAAACCATAAGCCGAAGGAAAAGAACCCCTTAAAGAATGCAATGATGCATGGGTTAGAAAGTCATCGGACCAGCTCGATCGGTTCCGCTAGATTGCAGTCGTTCAGATCCCCAACTCCCCACCCCTGAACCCCAAACGCCTAACCCATCTATATAACCATCACATGGTCTTCCTCTTCTTCCTGCCCCGGCCTGTCTCCACCTCAATCTCCGCACTCGCACTCAAACTCATCCGTTCCCTCTCTCGCTCCTCCGTCTCGAATCTCTCCCTCAACTGTTCCTTCCAGCCCCTCTTTCCCTTTTTGATCGCCCTTTCTTCTCCAGGATCGACAAATCGATGGATAGTTCGATGATCTAATATTCGTTCTTCCTTATCGTTCTTCCCTTCTTTGTCCGTCTTCGGCCAGGCAAACCCATAAAGCTTTGAATGGCGCTCGCACCGCGGACATTCCGCTCTGGTGAGATACGCGTCTTGCTGAACGAAATCCGCGTCGCATGTGCGGCAGACAACCCAGCGGGAGAATTTTGCACAGAGTAGAAGCGGCGTAAGGGTGTAGTCGCCTGGACGACGTTGATCAGGCGAGTATTGCGCTTCGGTGGAGTCGAGAAGGATGGGAGTTGGGTGGCGCAGAGTTTCAGTTCGTCGGGATTGCGAGCGCGTGTTTCGTGGGACAAGGAGTGGTTTGATATGTTTGCGGATGACAACTTCTTGGTGAACATCGTCAAGCTCATGGGAAGAATCCAATTCGGACAGCTCGGAGTTGGTGTCGTTATCCCAAGCATTCGTGGTCGTTACTGTGGTAGATATAACCGTCGGAATGATCATATTCGTTGTCTTCGTCGAAGTTTGCAGCTGAGCGTGAATATGAATGATGTCATCAGTGTGTTGTTTCTGGTCGGTTCCGCTTGAGGCATCCTCGTCGACGGACGTGGCCGCGGTAGATTGACTCGACTTTGGAGAAGCTGCAGCATCTGATGTCTGAGGTGATACCGATCTTGAATGGTTTGCGTCATCCAGAGTGACGGTAAGCAACCCATCCCGCTGCTCATTTCGGATGGTCCGGGAAGATTGCGGTGAAACGGTGAGGTGATCGGCCGGGTCCTCGATGCTGGTGACTGGTACTTCTTGTCTGAATGTGGACGTACTGAGCGCCTTCTTCAGCGTAGTCTCTCGCAATGGCTCCGCAACACGACGCACTTTTGGAGATTTCCGGGGAGAGCCTGGCGACTCAAGAAGTTCGAAACACGATCTTTTGCTCCCATCCGGTGAAGTGGGCGATGGAGCGCGTGATGTAGTCTCACTATCCGTGCCATATTTGCGTTTTCTGCGGAAGGAATATGGGTCGGCCGACTCCTCTGTGGTGGGTGTGCTCTCTTGACTGTCCTCTGATCCCCTGACCGGGCTCCATCCATTGACTCCTTTCATCTCGCAAGTATAACACAGACACTCTACATTATCGTCACCAAAGTAATCCTCGCCATATGAGACTGTGATTTCTTCACCCGGCTCAATATTCTTGACAGAAACAATCTGCATCCCATGAGGCCCCTTGGTAGACAGTCTTGCGTTGGCGTCACAATCATGGTTGGCAAAACGAGCGGGTCCCAAAAAGAGTGATCGCGTCTTCTTTCGACTGGAGATGACAATGCTGAAATCCTTCCGGGACAAATCCAAGTTCTCTTCCTGCTCTTTCGTCATTGCAACCTGAACTCCAGTCAGGTACTTGATCTCCTCGCCCTTGTTGATCTTTCTCCGCGCGGTAATGGAAGCCTCATGGCTAGATATCATGTAGCGATTGGTGGTGGTAACCTCGAATGGGCAATCCGGCATGTAGATATTCACATACTTGCGTAGATGGCGGCGGAAATGCTCCTTCTCATCAGGACGACTGAGACGCTGGGAAAAGTTGCGCAAGCCCGACAACTGAAGCAGCTCATTGACCGCCTCTGCCGGGTTCTTGTCCAGAATGACGCGTTGGCGGAGGATGTCGGTGATTGCTTCTTCATTGATCCCTCGAGAAGCAAAATAGCGCGCGCGATTTTTACGGATCGTCGTCCAGAAGTAAACCTATAGATGGGCAATACCATGAGCGATATGTTCATCCAGTGGATTGCCGCATGATACTGGTGAGTGAACAGATGCTTGCTTCACTTACTCTGTCGACCAGCGCGTCAGTGATCAAGTCGTCAAAGGATGCCAGTTGCGCGAGGGTGAGGCCGCCTTTTTTTGCAAGCGCCTCCTTGAGAGCCATTGTCGCGTGGAGGCGTCAGTCAATGCGCAGGCGACGAGATCCGGATGGAAGGGCGTGTGTGGTGAGTTTGTCAGTGAAGGGTGGAGTTTGCGGCGCAAAAGGGGGTGGTTGGGGGTGACGTATGCGGTGAAAGTTGAGTTGGCGAAAGAAGGAAGAACGCCATGCACGAAAAATGAACGCGAACAAAGAGAGCAAAGGAGAGAGAAGACTCGAGGGAGCGGGAGAAGGAAAAGGAAAAGGAGACAGCAAAGAGCGACACCGACTCGAGGCAGCTGAGAAGAGAGAGGGTGTGGAGGGCGTGGAGGTCCAATGGTCGGTATGGAGGTCGTCAGATCAGATGTAGGCTGAGCCGTCCTGCTCTGGTCCCTGTCTTGCCCTGCCCTGCCCTGGACTTGGCCGTGCACCCTTGCGTGAAGTTGCGTTGCGGCTAAGCCGGCGGAGAGGATGGAGTAGCGAGCGAGCCTTCGAGAGAGCTGGTGCGGGCGCGGGTGCTTGCCTGCAGCGAGCGCCTGCCTGCTGATTTTCGTCGGGAACCCTCTGCTCCCTATCAAACAAACCGTCGTCCAGTCTCCAGATCCTACGAGATCATCCGAAAAAGAAAGCAAACAACACCACCACCACCGCACAACCCTCTCATCGGCGGCTTCAGGAGGGTGCGACGATCGAGACACTCACGAGACCTGCGGGTGAACAGGATGATCCAGCTAAAGGTGGGCATGCCATATCCCGCAATCTTTCTTTCATCTACCCAGCTATCTATCTATCTATCCCACCACCACCACCCACTCGCTTTCATGCATCGCAGCCCGCCCTAACCCGCCCTCCAATGTCTAGACCTTCCTCAAATGCATCGACAATTCGGGTGCCTCCATTGTCGAATGCGTAAATGTCCTGCGATCTAGGGGAAATGCTGCTAGAGTTGGTATGTCGCCCACACTGTCTTCACCCACGTCGATATTTTTATGAATCGTCCACCCTCGAATATCACGATTGCAACGGCGGTCGCTGACACCGCTTTCAAGGCGATCGCATAGTAGTAGTTGTCCAAAAGCAACGTTCATTCGGTTCAGACGCGAGCGGGGTATCGGTCACCGCGGCCAACAAAGTACGGAGAGGAGATATTCGACATGCAATTGTAGTCCGGACGGCCAAGAAGTGGCAGCGACCTGACGGAAGTGTGGTGAGGTTCGACGACAACGCCTGTGTATTAATCAACAAGTCTGGAGAGCCCATCGGATCGAGATTGAACGGTGTAGTCGCGGCTGAGCTCAGGAACAAGCAGTGGTCAAAGATTCTTTCATTGGCACCGATGCATTTGTAAGAGTAGGGACAAGATGGAGGGATCAGGGTTTGGGATTGTGTGGAAATTCAATTGTAAAATAGATCTGTACATCTAGGGGTATCAGGACCCTGATCCTCCAAAACGCCAGAATTCAAATGGGTAAAAATGTAATCGCGCCAAAAACTCCGTCCAATGCCGGCTTTGCTTCTATCAATTTTCAAGAATATGGTAGATATGTCGATAAATGCTTGTGTGCAGGTCTACTGCCACACATTACCACAATGGCAACATACATAGTACAGTTTCTGAGGAAGGTAAGTAAATAGGTCGTGGGATAAAATATGGCAGGACTCTCACCATTCCCGTTTCCGCAGTACGCTGCTGCGACTGGAAGAAGACGGCCTCGTTCTCGCCGCAGGACGGACACGGCTTTTGGATCCTGGGTAGCTGTACGCAAGAAATGACGTTAGCAAGCAGGCTCAAAGCAGAGCAAGACAAGCTACAAGAAGACGGTGCAAATGCTATGCTCAAGTCTTTGAAGAGTGCCTGTCAACCCCATTCTGAGGCGCAGAGGTGTTCTGCGAAGACGTCTGCGAATCCATGCCAAACATAGGAGTGTCGTCATCTGCTTCGATGTAGAAGCCGTTGTCGGTCTCCTGGCCACAAATTTCGCAGAATATCTCCTGGCCGCACATGGTGCAAAAGCTGGGGAGGGGGTCGGAGAGGGATGCTTCGGAGAAAGATTGTAAAAGACCAACCGTTGGATCCTGGCCGACGTCCTGGGTGATACCGGCTGTGTCTCCGACGGATGATGAAATCTCATGACGCATCACACATGCTGAGGTGGCGGGCTCGGTGAAGGAACAGGTGCGGCAGGCGAACAGCAGCTGGCTGGTTTCTTTATCTTCTTTGGGGAAGAGGAGGTTCGAGCTGTGTCGAGAGTGAATGTTAGTCTACTATGCAGGCTATTCAGGTGAAAAATGGACTGACCATTCTGAGCAGAAGCGAAAGAGAATCTTCTTGGACTGCTCCTTGCTATCTTCGTAGGCTTCGGGAGAGGCAGACATGTTAGTGAATCGGTGCCTTTGTTGACTGTGTGTGGGCTGAATATGGGTGATGGGCGGCTTTATGAGCGGTGAAATCAGAGCGTGGGGTTGGGAGCGCAACGTTTTTAAACAACGTGGTGAACTCGGAGGGTATTTATAGAAAGCGCAACCGTGAGAGGTGTTTGGCGAAGGATGAGAAGGGTGAGAAGGGTGAATGCGAATGCAAACAGTGAAGGTCAAGACGAAGGCGAGATAATTCAGGCTTCCCGGGTGCACATCATCCCAAATCGTTGGTGGGCGTAAACCGCATCGAGGCGGCAATACCTAGGCATGTCGCTGACTCACAGGGTCATGCGGTAAGGTAAGACGGGTGCTGATTCGCTAGAAATACACGCAAGCTGCACCCGCACCCCGCTAAAAGGCGTCAGTGGGCCTTATTGTTGATCGAATCCCAGAGAATCGCCAGGCCCATCAACAGACCATACCATCTACCTCTGCTCTCCCTGTGAGATACGTACAAATCTATATAGCTCCACCAGGCCTGCACATAACTTGCATATAATCTGCAGCAATCCAAGCGTTTGCCAAACCCTTGCGAACATGGTAAGCGCTCGCACGCATGATGACCCTGTCCTGTCTCGTCGCTGGCACTGCCACCACCTCTCCCCGTCACTCGATCTCGACTCACACGTCCATCGTAGGATGAATCAGGTCTTCCACCCGGCTGGGAGGTGCGCCGCTCCAACACCAAGAACCTGCCCTACTATTTCTGCCCCGACACGAAGGAGTCGAGATGGGAACCCCCTGCGGGCACCGACCCGGACAAGCTCAAGCTGTACATGGCCAAGTTCCATAGCTCCAAACCTTTGAACGCTGAGGGCGCCGGAAGCCGGGAGGGGAAGATTCGAGCGGCACATCTCTTGATCAAACACTATGGCAGTCGTCGACCGGCCAGTTGGAGGGAAGCCAAGATTACCCGATCAAAGGAAGAGGCCATGAGCATCCTATTAGCTCACGAGGCACACATTCGCGCCGGTACAAAGAGTCTGGGAGACATCGCCATCACGGAATCAGACTGTAGTAGTGCGCGGAAGCGTGGGGATCTGTAAGCGGGGTCATTCGGTCTGGCTTGATGGGATCTTCGTTAACAACACCACAGGGGCTTCTTTGGCAAAGGCGACATGCAGAAGGAATTCGAGGATGCCGCTTTCGCACTTCAACCGGGCGAAGTCAGTCATGTCGTGGAGACAGCATCTGGTTTACATTTAATCGAGAGGTGAGCTTTCCTTGCGGTATATAGAGTTCGTATATACTGACCATTGGCCTAGGCTAGAGTGATTTTTGCAGCGGGTGGATCATACGTTACGGCTATTCATATGCGAGAACATGGAAAAAGGGCCAAAGGCACACATTATACTGGGGGCAGCGGGGCTCAGGGTCAATTGATCGGACTTGATCTGGCTCATGATGAAAATGAGACTGTAGCTCGCAGCTGACGTTAGGAGTGCAACGGTACTGTGGCCCTCTCGGATACGCAGGCTAAGTAATTACGAAATAAGACTTCAATGATTGACCAAACGGAGGTCGCCTATAGTGATTTCTTCCGAGCTAACTGATCGCGATGGTTGTTTAGTGGTCTTAACCCGACGAAACTCTAACACGCGTACTGAGGAGCAGCCCAGGCCAGACCTGTCAGCAGTTCGCCAACCATGGAACTAAAGGGGGGAACGCGGATGTTCCCAATGGCGCGCCCTTGAGGGGGAGGGGGAGGATAGCCCTCGAAGCCTGCGCCAGAGCGTTCCCGGTACTGATTGTATACGTTCCCGGATGGCGTAACCATGGCCTCCGTCTGGGATCCCAGTGGAGAGTCACGGCTGGCCTTGGCGCTGGATCTGTAGGACTCACGAATGGCCGAGAGTCTTACCGTCCTCAACCTCTCCAACCCTCTCAACGGGGCGAACGGGTTCTCCAGCAGTTTGGCTTGCACTCGCTGCTCCCACCGTGGCGGGAGTGCCTGCGCATCTGTAGCCTCCAGCGCTCAGGTTGGCGGACCCCACCTTCTAGGCGCCCCTAGACAGCTGGATGTCCGGCCGTGCTCATTGGTGCCCCCAGTTGTCGATGGTTGCGTGCAGTTGAGCTCATACCTGCAAAATATATCTTGCTGTTCGCAGACGTGGCACTAAAAATACAGCACTGCTGGGATCGTTGATGTGTGATTGGGGCCGCCGTTCGGTTTCCGCGGATCGTTCTACTACGCACCTAACTTGAACGGGACATCATAGCAAAGTCCAGCGACGGCAGGAGCAGAGCAACAATAACTAATCCCTATAAGCACGCAAACAGGTTGTCCGCTCAAACGCTCCCATCTCGTTCTCTGCCCCCTCCGCACCGAAGGATGCAGTGTACCGCCTTCTCTACAACTTCCATTTTGGAAAAAGAGCCTTCGACCATGACCCTTCAACCAAGACCCTTTGAAGAACACCCCCAAAATAGCGTCGAGGGTCTTCGCAGTCCCTATCACGATGCTTCCCTCCCGCTCCCTTCTCCCGCAGCCAATAACCGATTGGAACTATTCAAAGCTCCGGACGGAGAATTATTCAGCTACGACCCTCGTTATCTGAGTCAATGGCATATGCCTCAAGAGCTCTGGGACCGGCTATCCGAAGACCTTCACGGCACCATTCAATGGATGCAGCACGCAGGAGCAGCAGTCCTGACCGGATACGCACGGCTTTCGCACAACCAGCCTCACTCGACTGAAACATCAGAAAAGCGCTCCTCGGAGCAAAGAAGCTTCGAAGCCCAGCGAAAATCGTGGGAAAACTCACTCCAAGATTTCGGCCGGGAACTGCAGGAACGCGAAAACTCTCTTAGCTTCATCGATCCTTCCGACTCCGAAAGAAAGCCCGTTCTCCTCGTCGACACTTCCAAAAACGCAAAGGACGATTCTCCTCCGACTTGTGATTCGGGGTATGCGTCGTCTTTCCCCACGCCCCGGTCTTCCCCCGCGTTGTCTATAGTTTCGAGCAACTCTTCATTACCTACGCTCTCACCACCCCAAAAACTAATCTTCTCGGGTTTCCACCAGACACGCAAGGACTCGGTCATTAGCTGTGTGGATACCCTCGAGGTTATCCCTGCAGCTGATGCTGATTCCACCCCCGTCTCTGATACTTCCGATGATGATGAAGCTCCCATCCCAACCTTCCCACCCCGTCCCTCCCGCTTCAACAATCGTAAATATCACTTCACTCCTCAACCGCAATGGACAGTATATCATGGCGAACTAACCCAGCTCCGACAAGACGGGCTCCCAAGGCTTCGGCACGCATTACGCCGTGTACGCATGGAGTCAGAAGCGCACGTGATGAGCAAACTGACCTCTGAAGCCGAAGCCGAGGAATTCAAGGAATGGTTAGAGAGCGTAAGAATCAGAGTTGAAGGCCTGAACGAAGGTGTTGTAAAATTGGTTAAAGAGGCAGGACTGCCGCGTTTAGGCTTGGGTTGGACATGTAGTTCGTGGGGGGCGTGAGGGTTAGTGAGGAGCTGGGTGATTTGACGAGTTGGTTCTTGTTATCCAGGGTGTGAGTTGGTGGTTGTGATGTACGAGTCTCTCATTTTGTACTTTTGGTCTGGGTTGGAAAGCGTGGTGTTTGTGGTTTGGGAGGGAATTGAATGGGCGGCGTTCGTTATTGTTGTGATGTGATGCGATGGCGATGCGATCACTTGAGCTACCGCGACCAGACGTCTTTTCTTCTTGGATTGTATTTATTGGGTTTATGAATTTATTGATTGTCTAATAGCATTCACGATTTGAATAATATCCCTGATGTGATGCTGTTCGGAGTATTGAATTTTTACGTTACACATGTCGTAGATATCCTGCAGGCACACACTCAGGGGTTAACTTACTGCCAAACACCACAAACCCACCAAAGCAAATTACTTCCCTAAAATACATTCCCCTCAAGTCATCAGTAGCCGTCAAAACTCATATACCCAACAATCATGGTCAATTCGCAAAGCGCTCACTTAGTCACTCATCACCAAGTCCATTCCAAACAAGATATTGCAATGATGAAATAAATTCCATAGCCCTCTTGGACATATGCATGCATATAATAGTATACAAACGAAAGACAAGTCAGGTCTTCAGACCGACAGAGACAGTCCAATCCATATCCCCAGTTAGGGTATAATCCATACCCTCTCCTTCACTCTCCTCTCAAAGTCCCCGATGGACTGAGGTATTCCGATGATCATAAAAGCAAAAGTCCCAAAACGCCACTAATGCATACGCTTAATCCCAATGATGATTCCTTTCCATGCATCTGCACATCTGCCACCTCCTCTTTCTCTTTCTCTTTCTTCCGTCTTCGATTTCTCCTCCTCTGGATTAAACCCTCAAATCCCAACCCCAACTCCCCAAACAAACACGAGTACCCGGAAACCGACTCCTCAGAAAAAAGCTCAAAAGAATGAAATTCAATCTTGCAGAAATCCCAAATCACCGATTCCCCAACCCAAGTCACTGAACCTCATAAACCTCAATAGCCTTCTCAAGACTCTCAAGACTATCTCTACCCGCATACGCCTCCATCATCTTGACCCTCTGTAGACGCTCCTGCTCCGCTTCATGGAACGCTTGTTCGCGCTTTTCGGACGCGTAGTTGACGAAGGCGTAGCCGGCTGTTAGGAGCGCCATTGCGGGCAGGTAGATTTTGCCTAGGCGGCCGACTTTGGGGGTTGAGCGCGGTGGTTGGTACGGGTTGTTGAAGGGGGTTAGGGGGGCGGAGGTTGTGAGGGGGCGGCGGGAGGT
>AJFL01002037.1:0-10626 GCA_000467735.1 Rhytidhysteron rufulum CBS 306.38
ACACGCACACGCACACACACACACACACACACACGTACATACTAGCACATCCGCAACCATGCTAATGAAATCAACGCTTCCAATTCTAGCAGCCAGCCTCGCGGCAGCCAGTCCCGCCGACCTCAACGAACGCCAAACCAGCTGCCCCAAGGTGCATGTCTTCGGAGCTCGCGAAACGACCGCTCCAGCCGGCTACGGGACCTCGCAATCTGTCGTCAACGCAGTCGTTCAAGCATACCCGGGCACAACCTCCGAAGCCATCGTGTACCCAGCTTGTGGAGGCCAAGCCAACTGTGGAGGCGTTAGTTACGATAATTCGGCGACGCAGGGGACGGCCGCGGTGGTGAAAGCTGTTACGGCTTTTAATCAGAAGTGTCCGGATACGCAGCTTGTTTTGGTGGGATATTCGCAGGTATGTAGTTGTTTGTTTCTTCGGTTCTTTATATGTGTGAGAATGGGAATGGGGATAGTGATGGGAATGAGATACTAACTGTGCGTGCTCAGGGTGGTCAAATCATGGATAACGCACTCTGTGGTGGTGCTGGTGCTACACTCACCGGTGCGGCTATGGATGCTGTTAAAGCCGCTATCTTCATGGGGGACCCGCATAATGTCGCCGGGCTGTCCTATAACGTTGGTACTTGTACCACTCAGGGTGTAAGTAGTCCCCCTCCCTGTCTTCTTTCTATGGATATAGGGGTTCTGATATGAAATAGTTCGCTGCGAGGCCTAAAGGCTTCACTTGCGCTGTTGGCTCTAAGATTCAGTCTTATTGCGATAGCCCCGATCCGTATTGTTGTACGGGCAATGATGCGAATTCGCATCAGCAGTATGGGAATAAGTATGGGTCGCAGGCTTTGGCTTTTATTAAGAGTAAGCTTACGGTTTGAGTGAAGAGGGTTGGGGGAGATTGAGAGAGGAGATGTTAAGGGGGAGGGTTGAGGATGTTTGTATGTATTTACTACTCGCTACATGTAAAATGTAAACAAAGTATGAATGAAACGTCAAATGATTGTTGTTGAGCTTTGTGAATGTTGGATGTAAGATTACGGAGCCGCCTTTCAAAAGTTCAAAAGTATCCAGGCAGGGGATGAAGCAGAGCTTGATATTCATCTTAAAGAGCTGTACTTTCTTCAAGGTATGAAATATAGGTTATTTCTTTATAACTAGTTCTAGACGCCTTCTACCTCTTTATACTGAGATTCTTATTCTCTATTAGCTTAGCGGCATTATAGAAGAGGTGCCTGAATACTTTCGAAAGGCAGCTCCATAAATATTCATTCAATCAGAAACCTCAATGGCAGGATCTTACTAGGAAGTATAAGCGAGGTCTAGGAGTTTAGTGATAACACGTTGTATATTCTAAAGCAGTTAGGATTTAGGAAATAGAAGATTATCATCTGTCAAGGAAAGCATAAGATGATTATGGTAAGGGGTGATGGTTCAGAGATCAGTGAAAGTTACGTTGCGGTATGATGTACTCAGTGTAGTATTTCTGGATCTATCGGAGAAGATTTGTATCCAAATTGATATGGGGAAAGGACACAATTAAAATGTCCTAACTCCCATATAGCTATATAGCTAAATTAGTCAGATAATAAAGGCAACTAGATATGTGGACTAGATATGTGCAGTGGTAGACCATATAGTCCACCACTTAAACTTGAAAAGACCACCACGTTCAACCCGACTATCTGGAAGTCCATAAAGCTCCACGACAATCGATATCTCCATCGCATCACTCAACCCAACCAAATCCGAGTGAGCCTGCATCACAGCAGGAGTTAAACTCTCTAAACGTTGCAAAGTCACCTCTTCAGGAGTAGGGGGACCAAGCTTAGAAGGTCGTTGTGGGAAGAGCACAGCTCTACAATTCGGACACTTATTTGAAGGCCATTCGAGCCCATCAATATGAGTTTGTATGCAATCTCTACAGAACTTATGCTTGCATGTATCTAGAACTATGGCGTTTCCATGTTGGAGGGGTTCTAGACAGATGGTGCAGCAGTCATCCGAGGATATGGTCATCGGTGTTGAGATGGCCGTGATGGGGATTGGTTCCTTTACTGCTACGCATGTAACAGGCTGATCTGAAACGATATCGGAAAGTCTGTCAATTTCTGCTTCCATTGCCTCCAAGCTCTCGCGTAGTGATGATGAAGCATCGTCGAGCCTGTCCCGTACACCCCTAGACAAAGCACGTTGGAACTGGGTGTATTGGGGGTATTTAA
Organism: Rhytidhysteron rufulum CBS 306.38; assembly: GCA_000467735.1. Lineage (NCBI taxonomy): Eukaryota > Fungi > Ascomycota > Dothideomycetes > Hysteriales > Hysteriaceae > Rhytidhysteron > Rhytidhysteron rufulum. Next base: position 2,232 of record AJFL01002037.1, read on the forward strand.
TGCGGGCGTTGAGGACATAGCCAATAATCAGAGCTACCAGTGCATGTGAGGATTCTAGATTCTGTTTTTCGGGTTTATGCCGTTCACTTTTCATGTACTGGCATATTCCATGAATGAACTCCTTCAGCAAATCATGGGCGGTTCGAATATCCGGTGCCCAGAATTCCTCGTCTAATAGTATTGCTGAATCAATGAGGGTGATAAAATAGACATCGCTATGCATAAGCTTTTCACTAAAGCTTTCGAATCGGTCAAGCAAACCTGGAGGGAAAACCGCACAATGCTGACAACATTGACGGGTCATTGTGAAGAGGAAGAGATTAGCAAATGTCTCTTCATCATCCACCTCGAAATCAGGTCGAGAGAATTCGCGTCCAAATGGTTCCGATTGGTGCGTAGTGAGATGTGTTAGGCAAGATCGGCTTGGCAGTGATTGTCGTCGACGTCGGGGATATTTGATCTCTTGACAATCTTTACCATCTTCTTCCGTTAGCGTGTTATAAGCGGAATTTAGATTGTCTGTAGTTCCCCTTATAGCTTTCGGGTTGCGAATACCACGCCTAGTCTGTATTCCATGATCAAATCTAATTATGGAGGAATTCTCTAGTTTGGATGCTCCGTCGCATAGGCGATATGTATTATAATCTATGGCCGAGGCACATTCGTCCCTATTGAATCAATAGGATTGTGGTCTATCCATTGTTTCAGGAATCTGAGTGATGATCGGGAAGTGTGGATTCGAGCAGTTGTTGTCAATGGGGAATTTTATATAGAGGTTGTCTAGGGTATTGTGAGCATCTCAATGTTAGCATTTCGATATAATACTTACTTTATCAACAATGCTATTAGGCACTTTATACATGAATAAGAAATAGGCGTAATCAAGAAACAAAACTTAATATAGAATTAATACTAGAAATTGGCCAAGTTTCTGGACACATCATTCATCCAGTAAATGGATGATGATGATGACTACATCCAACCATGGATGGCACCCATAAATTTAGGTGTTAAACTCATTATACCAAATCTTAAGATATAAAGTATTTTTTATTTAACGACTGATAAGTTATTCTTTCTTTATTTGCCCTAGGCGACAATGTCGGGCAGCTTACACGTGGCTTGTCACGTGATTACTATCTTCTAATAGTGGTAGCTGTGTTTTCATGATACCCCTATACCTTTGTAATTCACTAGAAATTCCTCTTAACTGTAGAGTATCGCTAAAGTTTGAAACGACCATGGAGGCGGCTATCAAAGTTAAGGATACGATAACAAATTGTACCGAAAAAATATCGTAGTGGTTGGAAAAAGTTCCCCGCCTATTATATCGGTCTCCTTGGCTGGTACATAAGAAATTTGGCTAGAGTAGATCGATTGGGGATAGAATGATGACGGCGACGAGGATGATTGGTCTCGAGAACATTTTGAAATTCTTCTTCTCGTAACGTGCTATACGTAGAACGAATATTGTCGGTTGTTGCTCTCACATTTGGGGGATTGCATATCCGATGATTGAATAGCATATTGCATTCTGACTTGAAACTAGTGCTTGAACGAAAGGTTCCGTTGTCAACCAGTGGATCAAATGGATTGCGATCTATGACACTCATAGTGAATTATCGATGTATTCAACGCTTCTTGAATGAGTTTTACAATATTTGTGATAGCTGAGAAAGATGCATGGGGTGGTAGCTCATGATGAAAAGTCCTACAAACATATTATATAGACAGTCATCTAACGTTTTGTAAGAATTTTATTATCGACATAGTGAGAATAACACTTACTTGAGGTAAGCTATTAACGCATTCTCTCGTCGTGCAACCTACGAATCTTTCTGCATTGTGAGAAGGAGCTCGGTCACAATATGATCTCTTGGTGATGGTTTAGGAAAAAATTGGATTTGATTCAGTGAATCAGTCAGTCGCTTTCGTAAAAGATTTCGGAGCGTGGGATCTTTAGTGAGGATGTTTTGAGCGACCTCAGATTCGAGTTGTATCCGCAAAAACACCTATTTCCTTTCAACGCCTAGCATAGCAGCAGGTTCCGGGCCTTGAGCTTCCAGTACACCCGCCTTCTTCAAGACGTCGACAGTCTTTTGCACGACATTTCTGTCAACGCCTCGTACATCCTGGGCAAATCGTACGGTCTTGATCCATGCTCTTGCATCCTCTTCAGAGTAGTCCAGTTTCGTGTATATGTACTTGATTGCCTCCTCTTGCTCTTGCTCAAAGTGTTTGATCCCTTTATTGACCTTCTCGAGTGCATCAGAAAGCTCCTCTTTCATCTTTGGCTTCGTTGCATGAGGTCCTGAAGACCAGTTCTCTGGATTGAGCAGGTTATTCGTGGCTACGATCTTCCATGAACTCCACGGGGTATATATTTCTCCTATCCTTTTGATTTCTCCATTGTCATAATATCGTTTCGAAGTAAAATGTTCCCACATGAAGAAATCGGCTGTTCCGTCATTAACCCCATCCCGAAGACTTTTGAACGTGTTCAGAGGCTCGACTGGGAAAGGAGATTCTAAAGCGGTGGGATCTAACCATCCTTGTTGGTCTGCTAGGACATAGGACATGACATATGAACCACTCCCGATTCGACTCACTCCGACGATCTTTCCCTTTAGATCTGCAACACTTTGTAGCTCCCGATTACTTCCTGTACTGATTGCCCAGCAAAGAGGCGTCTCTACGTATGTCCCTACAAGCCGGAAACCAGCATCTTTTTGCGCTGTTTGCGCTTTCCCAATGGCTGCTATCCACCCTTCTGTCAAACCAACTCCAATATCAATCTCTCCGGATTGTAGGGCAGTAACCATATGGCCTGTGCCGGAAGGATACGGTAGGAGAGTGCTGTCGAGGCTGTAGTGCTTCTGAGCAAAATGGAGAGGTGTAGAGAAATGCTCTAGGAAAAGTTAATGAAATAATCGCGTGTAATAGGACAAAAAGCGTTACCAGGCACGAATCCTATGCGAAGAGGAGCAGGCATCTTTGTTGACGAGGAGAACTGTCTATGCCAGCGGGCGGAGCGGAGAATTGGGGATGGACGAAGCGTGCGCAGCATCGTGAGGGTGATGAGAAGAAGACGTTCTACATGAATCCGGAGTTGCGGAGAGGTCTCAATGGCATGATATTGGATAGAATATGCGATGGAAGGAGGGAGGGAGGTTGAGGTTCCGGTCGCATAAATCTCGGAGCACGGAGCACGGAGGGGGAAGGGCGATGATGTCACGTACACAGAAGGTTCAGCCGAGCGCCAAGGCGTGGTCGCAGCGGGATTATTGCGTGCTGCCGCTGTCGGATCACTCTTTTTTCAACCTCACCTGATTGATGATAGAGATAAAAGATACAGCTATTTTAGATGGGTGGAGACCTCGTCTTCAGCAGTATTTAAATCCTCTGCCTTCCGTTCATTTTTGTTTTCGTCTCTGTTCCTTAGAGATAGATACCCTAGATTTGTCTTCCAATTCTTAGATTTCTTTTTCCAATTACTTATCATATCCTCTCAGCCGAGCCTTGACTCATAGAACATTGAAAATGCCTAACCTTAGAGCTAAATCGATTGCCATCATAGGAGGAGGCCCTTCTGGGTTAGCCGCAGCAAAGTACGTTCTTCGTCCCTATTTAACAACAATCGTACTCATTCACTCAGATATCTGCTTGCCGAAAAGGCATTCGACAAGATTGTAATCTTTGAGCAGCGTAGTTCAACTGGTGGTATCTGGAACTACACTCCAGATGAACGCAACGAAGATATCTTCACCGTGCCACAAATTAGTCCAACCGGAAAGAATAGTGAACCAACCTGGAAACCTCTCTCCATTCCCACAAACGGTGTGAATGGCACGAATGGTGTTCAACAAATTGCAACGTTTCTTTCTCCTGTCTATGATCAACTGGAAACTAACATCCCAAGAGGACTTATGGGATTCTCGGATCTAAACTGGCCTCAGGATTCACAGCTTTTCCCTAAGCATCAGACCGTTCTGGAGTATGTTCAGGAATATGGCAAGGATGTCAATCACTTGGTTCGATTCGAGACACAGGTCATTGATGTTCAGCTGAGGAGCGATGAGGGGGAGAATGATAGATGGAGCGTTAAGTCACGTAATTTCCAATCTGGGTCTGAAAGTGAAGAGCTATTCGGTGCTGTGATCGTTGCTAATGGCCATTTCAATGTACCATCTCTGCCGGACATCGCGGGTGCAGCGGACTGGGATCGTAAATTCCCCGGAACAATCAGTCATTCCAAATATTACCGGAAGCCTGAAGACTTTAAGGATAAAGTAAGCTACTCGATGCATGTCCCTTTGTAGATCGCTAATTTCTCCCTAGAAAGTTATTGTGATAGGCAATTCCGCTTCTGGTATTGACATAAGTGCACAAGTAGCCACTGTCTGTAAACTTCCATTGATATGGTCCACACATTCTGAATCGCAGTTTGGTCCTACTACCGATCCACGTAGACTCGAATTTCCTCCAATATCCACCTTTCTTCCGGATCAGCGTGCTGTTCAATTTGAGGATGGCCGCATAGAGTCAGACATTGATGCTGTAGTATTTGCGACTGGATACTTTTACTCATTGCCCTTCCTACAAAATATTAAACCATCCCTCATCGACGACGGTACGCACGTCCATCATACCTATCAACACCTGTTCTTCGCACCGCATCCAACGTTGTCATTTTTGGTTCTTAACCAGCGCGTTATTCCGTTTCCAATGGCAGAAGCTCAAAGTGCAGTGCTTGCGCGAGTTTATTCCGGTCGTCTTGCTCTTCCATCTCTTGAGGAAATGCGTAAATGGGAAGAAAACAACATTGCAGAACGTGGTAATGGTCGCAAATTTCATCTTCTTCCATTTCCACAGGATGCAAACTATTTGAACGAGTTATCAAACTGGGCTTTGACAGCACCGACAAAAGAAGGTCTGGACAATGATGGTAAAGGAAAGGTACCGCCTGTGTGGACTGAATTGGAGTACTGGACGAGAGAGAACTTTCCAGGCATCAAAAAGGCATTTGCAGCCAAGGGTGAGGATAGGCACAAGCTCCGACACCTCAAAGAGCTTGGTTATGATTTTGATGAATACTTGAAAGAGAAGGCATCAAGCGAAGGCAAATTGCTCTAATCAATCGACATCAACCTGAAGAAGAAAAGTTGAAAGAAAACTAGATACAGGACATTAATTATGAATTTCATTTATCGCAGGTTCATCTATCGAACATTTATCAAGCCCAAATCTACGAAAGCTCGTCTAATTACAAATTACAGGCGTTTGTCCGTCCCACTTGCTACTCTCAGCCGCATCCACCAAGAATTTAGCCACACTAGCCCTTGATATCGAAGGCATAAAGCTTCCACCTTTACCAGTATTCCCCAACTCCTTAATCGTCAACGCAGCCCCTTCCTTCAACATGGCCGGCCTGACAAGCACGAAGCCCAAACCACTTTCCTTAGTTTCCTTATCCACCATCTTATGATCCTTAAACTGGATGGACATGTTCGAATGCGAAATAACACCTTTCATCAAAAAGTTCAGATTCCCATAAGAATCCCCGACACCAAAAGCGGCCATGATAACAATCTTCTTCATCCCATGTTGCTTCATTGATTCTCTTACGTTCTTATTAGCGTCTGCCATGAACCGAGGGCCAACGATAGGTTTTGCGAATGGGCTGTCTGTTTCTCGGGGGGCGTTTAATGTGACGATGACGGCGTCGGGAGTTGTGCTCGTGTGTTCGATTGCTTTGTCGATGTCTTCTTTCTTCTCTGGGGTTCCTTGGACGATGGAGAGGTTCTTGTGGTTTTGCATCACTTCTGGCTTGCGGACTAGTGCTGTTACTTGGTGGCCGCGTTCCAAAGCTTCAGTGACTACGACTTGGCCGGTTCGTCCGCTTGCTCCAATGACGAGGAAATGCATCTTGAATGGATATATGGTTCTTTTTGTAGTGCGGTGGTTGAGAGGATTGGATTTAAGATTGATATCTAATTGTATAGACTGAAGATGGTTGTAGTAGTTGTTGTGATAATGCGTTGGATGATTGTTGTGTGGTCATTTTGGAAGGCAATCCCATCTTTATTTATATCAAAATGCATTTTGAGGCTTATACACATCTTCCTCGGTCCTCTACTGCAAAGTGATGGAGTTTTGTAAGATCACCGTACTGGTCCGACCAATGAATCGGACATGAGGCGGATCCGACTTCGGAAAGCTAATCATCCGAGCTCAGCCCCGTACTTGAACCTCAGCACCTCCGCACCGCCGCACCGAACTATATCATATCATCCACACTTGCAAAACGGACATCTCTATCATTAGAAATCTATTATGGAGCTGAATGCCTTTCGGACGACTTTCGTGGAGATGAAGCAACAGTTCCAGCCGGTGTTTGTCACTAAGAGGCGCATTGATGGAGCTGTGATAATGTACATGTTATCAGCTGGATGAGTATATATAAGTCCTGTTTCTCTCAGTAGATATCCTCATCTCAGACCAATTCAAATCAGCTTCTAATATCATCCCCCATGACCAAAAAGTCTTGTCCCTTTCAACAGTCTAAGAATTCTACTTCTCCGCTTCCACCTTATTCATCTCATTCCCAGATTCAATCCATCAATCCAGTCGAACCCGAAACCCAACCTACAATGTCTTCTACCGCTATTATCGCTCCTCTAAAGACCGCCATCATCATCGGTGCAGGTCTTGGTGGCATCACTACAGCCTTAGCTCTCAAGAAACAAGGAATCGCACCTCACATCGTCGAGCTTCGCGGTCCAGACTATGATTTCGGAGGTGCCATAATGCTTTCTCCCAACGCCCTCCGCATTCTCGATGTCCTCGGCGTATATCAATGTATCCAATCCAAAGGCTACAACTTCCAAACCCTAACCTTCATGAACGACTCAGACCATCAAGAAACCGGCCGCTATTACTTTGGCGAAAAGACAAAATACGGATACGATGCTCTACGTATATACCGTAACATCCTGGTTAAGGAACTTCGCAACATCGCTTTCGAACAAGGCATCCCTATCACCTATGGCAAGAAGTTCTCTCACATCATCTCAGAAGACGAAAACAGCGTCAAATTCGCTTTCGCAGATGGAACCGAAGTTGAAACACCCCTCTTAATTGGTGCAGACGGTATTCACTCCAAAGTCCGCGCATACATCCATCCAGATGTCACGCCCGCTTACTCTGGTTTTCTCGGTGTCACATACGCCTTTCCCATCACCAAACTGCGATTCCCCAAACCAAATTTCCCCCTCCCAGTCTCCATCCACGGAAAACACGGCGCATTCATCATGGCGCCCCAAAACGCCGACGGCACAGAGATCTTCGCAGGAAGACAATTCAGACACCCAATGCAAGACCGTTCAGGCTGGGATGTTCTCCTCAAAGACAAGCGAGAACTCATTTCAATGCATCAAACCGACACTCACAAATGGTCCGACATGGTTCAATCAGCCCAAGCCCAAATCTCTGAACTAGATGCTCACAGCATAAACATCTGGCCCTTCCACACAGTCCCCAAACTCGAGAAATGGAGTTCTGAGATCGGGAGAGTGATTGTTATCGGTGATGCCGCACATGCCATTCCACCGACGGCCGGGCAGGGCGCAAATCAAGCTTTTGAAGACGCTTACTCGCTCTCAATCCTGCTATCTTCGCTTTCGGAGAAGGTGGATTTGAAGAATGGTCTTACGGCTTGGGAAGCTTATCGTGTGAAGAGGGTGGAAGATGTATTGAAGCTTACGATGCAGATGAATAGTATTCGGTTACCGGAAGCGGAGAGGAAATTGTTGCCGCCGGAGCAGGTATGGCGGGATGAGAGTTATGGGCAGGAGACTAATACGCAGTTGGATTGGTTGTATCTGAATGATGTTGCAGAGGATATGAAGATGGTGATTTCTAAGATGTGAGGGTTTCTTTGGTGTTTGATTTGGTTGCGATGTTATGATTCTCAGTGTTAAATAGTAAATCACTGTCTAAATCATATTTTGCATGAACCTTCTGATATAAGCGTCATTTCGTGGTTTTATCCAGTCGAAGAATACATCCTCCATTCACTACATTATCATTGACGTTCTAGTTCCTCCTTCACCACCTAACGCACAAAAAAAGGTCAAACACGAATAATGCAAGGTTTATGAAAAAGAACCACAAAATGCCACAATAACCCCTCCCAAACCCCTCAACCAATGAAATCCCACACGCGCCCAAAACCCCTCTCAACCACTAACCGGCACCAGTACCACCGCCCTTCCGCCACCGCCCTTCTTACAAACAAAAAATTTTCCAAACCCCACCCACATAATTACTGCAACTAAGTCCATACCCTCAACCAATCAAAGGAAAAACAGGCACTTTGGCGGAGTGGTTATCGCGC
>AJFL01002062.1:0-31876 GCA_000467735.1 Rhytidhysteron rufulum CBS 306.38
ACCGTGCACGGGGTGGCGGGGCCTTCTAGAGTAATTCCTGGCGCGGTTATCTGGAAGACCTCCAAACAGTCTAACATAAACATCAACTGCGACAAGACTACGGATTCATCTTGCTTATACAATAGAAACAACTCAGCAAGCTCCAGCAGTCTCACTTTTGACTGATTTTGTAAGCACTTTTTGAGCTCATTGATTTCCAATGGTACATCGCTACGGAACTCCACCAATTGGTCGTTAGGGATAGCGTCAATAGTAGCGAAATGCGAGGTTTGTAGATAGTTCTTGTAGGAAGTCCTTATTTGTCCTTGTCCTCGTCCTCATCCCCATGACCCGCGCGGTCGTGACCGACCGCTTTGGCGTTGGAGGTCATCATCCTCACTTTTGGTCTCCACTAAATCTTTGGGCATGGCATCATGTAAAACACGAAACTCGCGCACATGTTTCAGTATCCGATTCGCCGATTTAAGTATGAGAAGAGGACACGGTTGAAGAACGAACCAAGTTCTGGGACGAAGTCGAAAATATAACGTATAGTATAAATATGGCGCTACACGTTTGTGAAACTCCTTGTTCACCAGGCTTAAACTTTTCAGATCTTTCTTTGTTCGAACCTATGACGGATGAGCGATTGCTTGCGTTGAGTTGACTGATATTGAAGTTGTACCTATCAATTCCAAAATCATTAATTTGATCTCCAGCGGTAATTTAGGTATACCTGCCATGGTTGTGGAGGCGTGATATGTAGACTAGTGAGCGAGGTAGTACTAAGGGTGTATTCAGTTTGGGTACTCCGAAGAGACCGAGACACCAGATATGAGCGATTTATCCCTATGAGGCGTCTTAGTGAAATAATAGTAAGGTATGATTTGTATTGGTTTCGACAAGAGAGCTGGTATCAATCACAAGGTAAAGTCAACAACGCTTTAACAGTAATAGGAAAGTGTGACACTAAACCCAAGAACGAGCTGAAGAGGTAAGTACGGTTCAAAGATCAAGGGTATGATAGGTCTCGGGTTGAGATATATGTCCTCACCCGGGTGTAGTGTAAGCAAACATCGCATGCTGCATACTCTCACGTGATGAGTACAGACGCATGGTCAAGCCAAAACGTAGTGACAACGTATGAATGTTTGTTTGCCAAAAATCATTTCGGTAACTCACATAGCTCGTGATACAATCGCCCACCAATTATCCTTCTCATACCCAGACTCCAGGACCACACCGCCAGCCTCCTTAACATCTTGCTCCAACTCACCTTTCCTATACAAGTGATAGTACCGTAGGAACGTCTTATCGCCTTGCGTCTCGGATGGTACCGTTTGATTATCGACGTCCGCATTACGGGTTTTTGTTTGCGTCTTATCTTTCTTTCCTTTCATCACCCACGGCACCATGACATCCTGCTCGTGCCCTTCATCCCAGCCTCTTCGGCTATCTTTTTGCTCTAGTGCCCAAACATATATAAGCGCTTTTCCGGCAGCCTGTGCGTCCCCGCTTGATGGGGGTTTCAGGACTTCTAGTATAGCTCGGACGGCATCTATGCGGCGGGATGGCGTAGAAAGATGGTGAACAACGGCGATAGAGATCGCAAAGTCGAAGGTAGCGATAGGGTGAGGTAGACTCAAATTATCCGCAACGACCGAGGCATGCGGTTGATGTCTTGTTGCAATCTTAACCAGATTCGTTGACCTAAACATTAGACATTCAGGTCAGCATTTCAACCCCTTCGTTTCTTTTAAGGTACGGTATGTCCCCATACCTATCCGACCCCACAATGAACACTCTCGGATTTACAGCCAGGTACTTCCCATTCCCACACCCAATATCAAGCCCCACAGCGCCGTCCGGTAGCTCCTTTAAAAACCGCTCGACAATCGGCCATGGCTGTTACAAGTCATTCAATAAGACTTGAACTCTTCAATGCGTGCAATGAAAATTCGAGGTGTCGCACACCTTGTATCTAGTCGAGGAAAAGTGAGAGGCAATTTGCTCGTAGACTGAATGTACATGTTCGGCTTCGTACTCTTCGCCGCGTGGGGCGACTTCAGCCATGGCTGCTATGTAGGTGTGTTGGAGGTTGCCAAGACTTGGTGGGATGAATGTGGGATGTTGCGGCGCTGTTCGGGAATGCCAAGAGGCACGTGCGTAGGGTTCTGGAATTTTGTTGATTCCTCATCTGACAATATATTTCGAGAAGCAAATCATAGACCTAGTTTTACAAATGAAATATATACATTCAATATTCGCTGGGTTCGACTTAATCATTCTATAATACATAAAAGCTCGTCCCAAGCTAAAATCCCATCACCAAAGCGCCAGGCTGATACGAATTTATACCCACTCCCTAGGCTTCCTGAGCACGTCCAGCAGGCGCTCCTCCCGGGAGCCCTTCTCTGGAGAATGCATGTATTGCCACCTAGCCGTCAAAGGCAAGCTCATAAGGATAGATTCAACCCTTGAGCCGGGAGTGTTCAAGCCGAATTGAGTTCCGCGATCGTGTACCAGGTTGAACTCGACATAGCGGCCTCTCCGCAATTGCTGCCAGAGCTTCTCGTGCTCGTTGAATGGCATGTCTTTTCTGCGCTTCACGATGGGAATGTATGAAGGGACGACGGCAGACAGGCAGTCTGTGACAAAGGCGAATAGTTGTTCACGATCCTTCTCCGTTTCGTCGAGGTCGTCGAAAAAGATGCCTCCAACGCCACGGGATTCGTTGCGGTGCTTGTTGTTGAAGTATTCGTCACACCATTTCTTGAAGCGGGGGTAGTATGATCTGTCATGCTTGTCGCAGGCGTTCTTCAGTGTCTGGTGGAAGTGAATAGCGTCCTCATCGAAGAGGTATGAGGGCGTAAGGTCGGCTCCGCCACCATACCACCATGCGTTGGTGTTGCCCTGTTCATCAGCCGTCTCGAAGTATCGGTAGTTGAAGTGCATGGTGGGGGCCATAGGGTTGGAGGGGTGAATGACAACGCTCAAACCAGCGGCGAAAAATTCCACAGAATCGACGTCTGGGTTCAGCGCCTTGTGATTGACACGCATCTTTTCGATGGCGGCACGGGGAAGTCGGCCGTATACAACTGATGTATTCACACCGGCTTTCTCGAACACATTGCCATTCTGCAGCACACAGGAAATGCCACCTCCACCTTCGGCTCGCTGCCAGGTGTCGACGAGAAATTTCTTACCGTCGACCTCCTCAAGAGCACCAACTACCTCCTTCTGGTAGCGCTTTATAAGTGCTTCCATGCGCAGCCGCATAGGCGATTGTTCCGTCACGCCAGATTCACGTTTCGAAAGGGCATCTCGCTCAGCGATGGTGGGGCTTTCTGTGGTCGAGGGCTTGTCACCGGCAGTCTAGACACAAATGGTCAGAGGAAATTGCTCAAAGCCAAAGATAGAGAGCGTCGGCTTACAATTGAGTATATTAGAATACCTAGGAAGGGTATCCCGAGGCCCAATCGGAGCTTTAGTGCCCTCGAATTATTCTTTGGAACATCTTTAGACGAAGCAGTTGGCCGGCCAAGTGCATCTGGGGGACCGTCGTAGAGAAACCTCCTAGCTCTTCCAATCTGTCTTGCGTTTACCTGCGGACGGCGAAGTCCTTGGCGTAGACATTGCGGCCGGAGGATGGCTGAGAACGTTCGGGTGGGAGCCATGGTAGATGGAATTGTAGAGGGAAGGTTATACCAGGTGCATTGAAGAGGGAGCAAGGAGAGGCTTGGGCAATTATATAAACTGCCCTGGAGAAAAAAAAATATTATCTTTCGAGGCTTCAGGCCAGCATCACACCACAGTAGGATTGATGGTTGGCTGGAACTCCGTGGATAGCCAAATGAAGGGCTGCAAACACGCCAAACACCCGGTCACGTGCAGCTATCCCAAAGCGGACCCGGGTCGAATGCGGTTAGGCGGCTTTTGGAGTGAGGTGATCCATGAATGTCGAGGCTGTACCAGGAATGGGGCTGCGGGCCTCCGTGGGTAAGAACTAGGTGAGTGAGTGGGAGTACCCCCTAAGTGAGTGAGTCAAGGTGGTCATTCTCAACATCAACGCGGGTAGAGCTGAGCGTGAGCATGTGACTTGTGCAGCTCGTGAGCCGCAGTGAGGTCAGCACCGCCATAAGGCAGTGATTATGAACAGTGGCAAGCGCAGTGCAGTGCAGTGCAGTGCAGGTGAATAAAGAACAGGCCCCAGTCATGGCAACAATACCTATGCGTATATATAAACCATGCACCCCCCTAATGACTGCCTCCGTCATTTTTCTTGGAACGTGAACAAAGGACAAACCCAAGGGCGCGCGTACCAGGTAGTGAGGTATCCAACCAAGCCCTGCTGACTAACCGCGGTTCTTGTGACGCCCCGCCGCCAGCCTGCTCTGCTGCCTTAACTTAAGCTCTCCAACACACCGCTCACTTGCACTCCTACATCAACCTCGCCCACCGCCACCGCCCTCGACCTCAACAACAACAACCTTGCTTTCCAAACCACATTCCAACCCGAATCCTTAGCTACCACTCCTCCGAACCATCAACATGCGATCAAAATTCAAAGACGAGCACCCCTTCGAGAAGCGCAAGGCGGAGGCCGAGCGGATACGACAGAAGTACAACGACAGGATTCCCGTACGTTTAACCCTCCCTTCCACTCAACGCCTCAGCAACAACTAACTGATATCTAGGTCATCTGTGAGAAAGTAGAGAAGTCGGACATCGCAACGATCGACAAGAAGAAGTACTTGGTACCAGCGGATCTAACTGTCGGACAATTCGTATATGTAATCCGCAAACGCATCAAACTTTCCCCAGAGAAGGCGATATTCATCTTCGTCGACGAGGTGCTACCTCCAACAGCTGCCCTCATGAGCTCCATCTATGAGGAGCACAAGGATGAGGATGGCTTCTTGTATATCACGTACGTCACCTCTCGGACTATCTATCTAAAGCACCGAACTAACCAATAATAGATACTCGGGCGAGAACACCTTCGGTGACTTCTAAACAACCCTCCGATTGCGTTCTTCACTTCCTCATATCTTGGTATCCATGGTTAGCAGAAGAGGGCGCTATGAAATGACGTGGGCGTTGTCGGTTCTTCTCGGGTTTTCTTTGCAGCTTTGCTCCTTTTCCCTATCCTACAAACCTCGACCACCTCTAAACGCTTTGCGAACGGAGACAAATGAAAGTATATGAACGAAACGAGCGAGATTTCTCCGCCGCAGCGAAATATTCAGGAGGATGTCCCAGTTTTTGACAACAAGAAACCCGGAACATGATTATGTGTCAGTTGGGCGAATAGAGAAAGGACAGCACAACACGGCAGATCTGCAGGTTTTATCGAGCAACCAGCTCGCTCTACTTCATACTCCGATAACAGTGGTTTCTTTTCAGATGGTCTCTCTTATACTTTGGTTGGTTGGTTTCTCTAGTTTAGCTAGCTAGCTTCGAGGAAATCGATTTTCTTAGTCAAATAATCAGAAGGTGTTTCAAGTTCCAAGCTGTGTTTGAATAATCCATCTCTACGTATCTACAGAGCCAGCCAGCAAATAGCAGTACCTATCTTATCGTGACCTTATCACATGCCTTGGTCCACCTGATTTAGTCGTTGACTCCTAGGCACCAAACTAACAATCGTCATCATCTCACAAGCTGCACTTACGCCACAAGGCCAAACTCAGCCTCCATAATCCAGCTGGTTAGCAAACCACTACTCACAGTGCCACCTCCTATATACTCCCATCATACGCCCCCTCTACTAATCACCGCAATAATCCCGCGGGCAAGCAAGCCAACGTACCCAACCAACCCACCCACATGCACCGAATCTTCTACGCCTACGGAGGACATACATAATGTAGGGTAAGTAAGGTAAAATTATGTACCTGCGTGGGTCCGCTCTGCCAAATCCAAACTCTCACACTTGTGCTAACGCTTCGGTAGTGCCCGGCATGTGTGCGTGCGTGATTCCTTTTCGGGGGTTGCTGATGTTCCCCTCATCTCCCCTCCCCTCTCTAAAGATCCCGGGGGTCTTGGCGGCTAGCCTCGGTTTGAGCTCCGTACCTAGGAATGCAGGCAGGGGGAGCATTTTGTAGATTTTTAGGAGAGAGTATTTGGATGCGACGGGCTTGTATGAGAGGGTCTGGTGGGTGGAGGAAATGTAAGATACGTAGTCTTGAAATCGAATCGAATTTCTTTTTCATATATCTATAGATTTCTGAATAAATCTACTATCATCCATCGAATGTACATCGCATCTCCAACAACCTCAACGCCTGCTTCCACCACCTCCCCAAATCCAACCCCAAACCCCAAACCCAACTAACAATTCACCAAACACAATAATGTCCTACGCCTACATAATCTCAAAGTACCTCCCCCTCCCCTTCCCCCATTCCAAACCCTAACTAACACCCACCCCTCTCTCCCAGATCCCTCGACCCCCTCTTCGCCCTAACAATCGGATCCCTCGCAGCCCTAACACGAATAAACCGAGAAGAAAAAGCCCAAGGCCGATCCACGAGCGAGACCATCGAGGTTTTCAAGCGCAGGTGGGGGATTGCTATGAGGGGGATTAGAGGGGAGGAGGGGAAGGTTTAGATAAAAAGATAAAGCATAAAGATGGGCGGGGATACCAAAGAAGAAAAGAAATGGATGATAGGGTCGGAACATGGTTTGTAGGGTTGCGAAAGAGAAATTAGGGGTTAGGAGGAAGTAGCGCTGTTGTGTTAAGTGGTCGAATAGTATCAGATGGCATATACCCAGAACCCACCATACAATCACCGTAATCGACAGTACGGCCCTTTCGAAATTTTACGAGGATCCCGATATCATCCTCCTCCCTCTCTGCGTCAAATCGGCATCTACAACCCTCCCGATATCTTTTAAAAAGCGGTTCTCCAGTATATGTAAAGGGAATAAAATGAGGATCTAAATCCTCGGAATATATACGAAAAACCTTAGTAGGAGGGCAAGAGTACTATAAGATTGAATATAAGAGTAATGTCAATTGTACGCATAATCAACAAAAGATCACAGCAACTGGTACAAAGAAATTGTGTCTCATATAATAGCATAATCATGCATTCATTTTGTCTCCTAATATGAACTCTCATCTCACATCTCCTTTATATTCAATCCCCCAATATTCCAACCCCCAAATATACATCCTAGGCCTAAGCCTCCAAATACCCATTGGCACTAAGCCACTCCCTAACCACTGCCTCGTCTCTCTTCTTATAAAGAGCATTTCCCCTAACCGAATCCGCAATAACTCCCAAGGCCTTGTCGAAACCTCTGACATCCTTGTTCTCAAAGAATTTGGCAATTTCATCTGCCGTCTCAAGGCTTGCAAACTTATTCAAACCCATTCTCAAGAAGCGTTCAAGAAGAACCATGTTCGGGCTCAAAATTGGATGGATCACTGTATCCCAGTTATCACGAACAAAGTTCCACAGCTCGATCCGGACTTTAGCGTTGTTAGATATGGCGACGGCACCAGAGTGGCGGTCTTGAAGGGCGACTTCTGGAGAGAAGATGAAGTTGAGGTAGGTTTTAGCGAGTTCTGGTGTTTGGACACGGCCCAAAGATTGGAGGCAGATCTCTTTGCCGTCAATTGAGGTTGTAGAGCGGTATTCGTTTTGGACAGCACGGAAGGCTTCCTCGCCACCTTCAGTCACAGCGATGCGGAAAATAGCGCCACGAAGCGAAGGGTTGATCGCGGACTTGTCTTCTCCGCTTGTATATAGTTTGAAACGACGAGTTGCTTCCTTGACTGTGCTGCAGCGGAGTTAGTAAATTTTCGTCTCGAAGAGGAGAGTTCCCTACCCTTCATGGCCTGCAAGACCAGCGGCTGTAATGAGAGCAACACGAAGTTGACCTGTCAAGAAGCCTTCACCTTCTTTGAAATCCCATCCGATCTTCTCCACGGCTGGTGTGAGCAACTTCAGCGCAAATTTCTTCAATGCTTTGCTAACGTCTGGAACATCGGAGAAAACGCTGCGGACATTGGCTAGGTTCTGGAGAACAGAGGACCAAACACTGTGCGTATTAGCCAATTTCATCAACTGAACAAAAGACAACTTACAGATACTCGGACTCGGACTGGAAGTTCTCGATAAGGGCAAGGAAAGAGGTTGTTTTTCCGTAGCCAGCCACCGCATTTGCGTAAGAGTCTCCAACAAGTCCAATCTTGTCCTCGACGCTAAGATGATCCCTGGCATGGCCAAGCTGTATAAGACGTTCAGGGGGGTAATTGGTCCTATAGAAACCGGAAAGGTCCTTGTTGAGCTTGTAGAATGATTCGTTGATATCCCGGATCGTATCCTCTTTTTGTGTTAGAGCCCCGACCGTATGAATGGATGCATCTTTGGCAGAAGCACCAGTTGTAAGGCCCAAAGGAATCCACCAAATAGTTTGATCTTCCTCGGGCTTGACGTCTCCGGTCAGGAGGAAACGCTGTTGGCGAACGCTAATCTGACCAGGCTCTTCGGCCACGGTGAGAATTGGGAATCCGATCTTTCTAATCCAAACATCCATAAAGCTGTTCACATCCTGTCCAGATGCCTTGCTCAGAGCAGACCACAAGTCATTTGTCGTCGCATTGCTATACTGATGAGCCTTCAGGTAGTCGGAAACACCCTTTAGAAATACTTCGACTCCCAAGTGACCGCTCAGCATGCGAATCACGGAAGATCCCTTTAGGTAACTGATCTGGTCGAATACTTGATCAACCTCGAGACCATCCCGCACGGGAACTTCAATTGGATGGGAGTTTCGGAGGGAATCAAATTGGAATGCTGTTTGAAGAGATTCAGACTAATAATCGTCAGTGAAAGTGCGGAAGCAAGCTACCTCTAGATCGTGCACGTACGACAAACTGTCCCCAGACGTTCCACTCTATTATACGATGATTAGCATCACATATTCTTAATACGGAGGACACACTTGCCTGGATAAAGATGATCGATGGCAAACCATCCCACCCAAGTTGCGAAGCCTTCATTGAGCCAGAGCTTTATTGTCGATCAGCATGAACTAGCGGGTATGGTGCAACGACAAACTTACTTCGCTCCACCAGTCCATAGTCACAAGGTTTCCAAACCATTGGTGGGCAAGTTCATGTGCTACGACGTACGCTACACGGTTCTTGTAGCTTTCGGCGGAGGATGCGGGGTCGAAGAGCACAGCAGTCGTTCTTCAAGGATTAGTTAGAACATGTAGAGATTGTCACACTGAGAGAACGTACCGATAGGTAATGAGACCCCAGTTTTCCATAGCGCCGTGTGACTAGAACACCCCGGTCAGTTAAGACATATTTTCACAGTACATAGGGAATACTTATAGCGGCCTAAGGAATCAGTAATTATCGGACAGAGAATAGCGGAGTACATAAAAGCCATATTGGATGAGAGCACTTACAAATTCATGGACAGCCAGGAGGTCCACCTTGGGCAGTGGATAGTCAATTCGGAAAACCTAAACGAATATTATTAGCACTGGGACTTGGAATTGTGGTAGTCTTCACATACTTCCGAAAAGTAATCCACAATTTGGTGGCAGTTCTCTAGAGCGAAACGCCCCTGGTCTTTCAATCCTTTGGTGGTGTAGACTCTTACTGGCAGACTCTTGCCATTGTATTTGCGCTTCGTGTATGCCTCAACATATTCAAAGTCTCCAATGGCCCAGGCAAGGAGGTATGTGGACATGATAGGGGTTCGGTCGAAGGAAACAATCTTGAACCCATCTCGCTTGCTCTTCTTCACTTCCTTCTCCGGCATGTTGCTGAGAGCGACTTGATCCTCGGGAAGCTCTAGGTCAACATCGAAGGTAGCTTTCAGATTTGGTTCGTCAAAGCAAGGGAATGCTCTACGAGCCTCACAAGATTCGAATTGAGTGCTGAACATGTAGTGGAACTCGTCATCCTTTGCGACAGACTTTACATGTTCAGCTTTGGGCTTGTATTTCGAGCGGTAGAAGCCAGCCATATCCTGTATACTGCCATTAGCATCATTCTTATGCCTGAATAAATGCTACTTGCATTGTTCACGGTTCCCTGAAACTTGATGGTGATGGTCCCCTTCTTGAATTTGGCGGGCTCAGAAAGCTTGAGAGTGACCCGTTGAGAATAAGTGTCGTACGAAATGTCCTTGAAAGTGGCGTGTCCATCCCCCTCAGTGGCTTTGATGTCTCCATCTAAGACCTTTATCTGATGAGCATTGAGGACGATCTCAGAAGCTTCTTGGACAACATCCACGTCAATCTTGACTATGCCCTGGTAAGTGAACTTTCCGCCAAACTCGATGTCATAGATGGAGAGGGAGTAGTGGGAGGGCTTCAAGCTAGCAGGCTCGATGTAAGCTTCTTCACAGGTGGCAGTAAAGTTATAGAGCTTACTTGGCGGGGAGGATATCTCTGTCGGAAGCCATTGCGGGTGGTTTCTGGTCAATCTGTACAGAATAGAATCTGGGCTGATAGATAATTGGATTGAAACGGGAGGAGAAGCTCGCGAACTGCGGTCGTAGCTTTGGCGCTGAGCGAGTGCGGCTTAAATGCAGCCTAGGCGGAGCGCGGCTGGAGAGAGGGCGGATGGAGGCTTTGTTCCAGAAGGCGGCGGCAGGACGAGAACAATGTCTCGAGGCAAACAAACGGAGGGCCAGCTTGGGCTATCGGAATTGAGGGGCAGGCGACACAATGCTAAGGCGAATTCCTTCTGCCCCGATCAAGTGCAGGATGCAAAAGGGAAGGTGTTTAGCGTTTGGGCCGGCAGTAGCCAAATAACCCCTCCATACGACGTAACCCAGAGCTTTGCGACAAACAAGACCCCGCGCTAGCCAGCGGAGATTAATTCGTCATGCCGGCCGGCTGAAAAGAACCCTGAATCGCTCTCTATCATTCGAGGCCTGCCTCCTCCACCGAGTAGACGGTGGCCTCATCCTCGTACGGAATACGCGGAGTACATCCACAAAAATCAACCGCAGTGACATATCCACTGCTACGGAGTAAGAACAAGAAAAATGTGCAGCAGCTTCGGAGAAGGAACACACAGGGGTAGAAGAGAATTTGAGCAGTGAATTAAATTTATAGAGGATTCCCAGTCCAGTCTTTGCACCATGGTGATTCACGTCCCACCGCGCAGGGAGACTCGACTCGACGCCGCACCCAAATCAAGGGCGAACCCTATAACCCACAAGACGCCGTTCAAATGCTCCTCACCAGACACCATCCGAATGCAATTTCCCATGATATCTTCTCAAAAACGAAAAAAGCCGACATGATCGTGCCGGTTCCGTCTCTGAGATAAGAATATATAACCAAGATAAGAATATGTACCTAGATGCGAACAAGCACATCGAGACACGGGATCCTCCATTCCTTCTTCCCCACCAGCCCTTTCACCCATTCATAGCCCGGGCCATTGCTTACTTCTTGCGATGTTGTGAATTTCTCTTTTATGCCGTCAACAGCCGCTTTGGCAACCGCTTGCGCGGTGCTGTTTGCTGCTGAGGCAAGCATCGAGAGTGTTTCGAGTGTTGTGTCTCCTACAGGAGCCGTAGCATTGGAAGGTGCCTCTTCCAGGGACAATGGAGCCTCAAACCATGGTGTTGAGAAGTCAAATAGTGCAATGACAAGGATCGCGAGGAGGAGAGAGCAGTAAACACAGGGGCGATTTAAAGAGTATGTCGCTGAGATGAAGAGGACGAGGTAGACGGGCGATGCATTGGTGCTTGAACTGCATTGTAAGTTATTTTTCTATCAAATATTAGGGGAAATGGACCTACAGGAAGAAAAGAATGGGTATCCAACTCCGGAGGCAGAACATCGTAGCCTGGTGGTGCACCTTTGACACGCAGTACTCGAAAGCGGATCAGTGAGCCCTATGTACGGATGGGCAATTATCTTTGCAAGGCAAGAGTCGCAGTCAAAAAAGTAGAGAGCGAATGCGCAAAGATCGAAATTGTGTACGGTGAGCGGGTGTGGTAATTGATGTCGAGGTGCAAGATCGAAGGCGATGATGATGTGCAGGTTCCCGGTCGTCGTTAGATGTGGCGTCCAATCACATTCCACCAGTCTACATTCACCGCCTACGGAAGGGACCAGATTAGTTCACATGCAAATCCAGCACAATTTGTTCTGCATATTCATAAGTATGCTTGGTTAATTAATGCGGATTTCGAAGGTGCCCCTGCACTACTATCAATTTATGTTCAAATATCTAACCTAACATAGCGCAACTGGATAGCTGGGCAAAAATACATCGTGGCTAGTGGCATAACTGTTTTGATGATGCATTCCACACTTCAATAGTTCGGATGACACTAGCCATTTTAAAGAGAAACAGGCTAGAGCAAGGGTATCAAAGGCGAACAACTATAACGAAATGTATTGTCCAAGGTCGCTTGGATATGTTCAGCCTGTGCATTTGGAATTCATGACTAAAGATTTGGTAGTGATGCTGCCTGTCATGAGTGAAGTCTGAACGACTAACTTACCCAGTCTAATGCTTCCTCACGTGACAGGAACCGCAGTCAATGCGAGCATTTGAAGCACAAGCTTTTAGTGTGTTTCGGGGCGGTATCTCGAATGTTTGTTTGGGATAGGCATGGTTGTGGGGTGCCAAAACAAAAGGTCATGGAAATATCAAAACACGACTAACAACCAGTGGATTACTACACTGGTATTTTTAGGGATTATGAAGATACTTCATAGAATGGACAATGACTGGGTCTGGAGATAACCCCTGCTGATCACAGACTAATAATAACCTAAGAAAGTAGCAGATCATTTAGCAGCTTTTTCTTCACTGTAATTGATACATAAAGTCCATCGTTGGGGGTATACCTATCCCTCCTCCCAAAGCCAATCCAGCAGAGGTTCCTAGAGATATATGCAACCGCCTTTTATTTAGCTTCTGGAAGCCCACCTTACCCCCCACCAACGCCAAGGTAACCGTACACGAAAAGCCTCTCATCAGTGGTGGACAAATCTATGGTACAAAACGTTTTGCTTTGAGAAGGGAACCGTCAAAGCGGAGAAAGTGTAAACCGAGAATGCTACGTGAGCATTTAGACTGGGAGGTTGAACTTCTTTCCTTGGACAACCCTAAAGATATTGGTTAGTAGACTACAACGGTATCGGGTCTCAAAACCACTCACTTGGTGTAGTAGATCCAGAAAAAGTCGGAGTAAAGAATGGTCTGGACAATGCCTGCCACGACAGCGATAGGATCCCAGAAAGAAGGGACTTCCATAAAGTATCGATAGATCCAGTTAGGGATGTAAAGCGCCCGGTATGCTCCAAGGGCAAAGAGGTAATGTGTAGTGATAGTTTCGGCTTCTCCTGTTCGTTGCAACATAAACAATTGAGGTAGAATGGCGACCGATTCAAGCCATATGGAAAATGCCCAGAGGATCTAACATGGTGTCAGTACCGATGAAATTCAACCTTGTGCTCCTATAGACCTACTTCGGAGACCGTGTATTTGTAGGGAAATAGTATAGCCAGTACTGCGCTCGCTCCAATCAAGTATTGCACTTTGAAAGTGTCAAGATTCGGGTCGTGGGTAGGCTTGTAGTCGTTCAACATCAGGTAGACAGTGTACGCAGATGTGCTGATGAAAATGATCTTGAACACCGTGTTGTAAAGGCTCTTGGGCTCGTAGAAGGTCCACAGGAGGTCGATGTAACGCGTTACGTAAACCATGAGGTAGAGGAACTGTGACTTGAAGGAGATGCCGGAGGCGCTCTAAGGGATGGTCAATGGGATGCGCTGCATGGAGCATCTGAGATAGAAGCATACGCTCGACGATTTCATCTTGTGTAGAAGTATCAGGATTGAAAGTAAATGGGATAAATCCCCTAAAGGCCAGAGTATCAGCATGCATCCAATTCAGAAGCCTAGTCCAGCGGAGAGAGAGGCCAAAGGCGCAAGCGCAACATACCGAGTAATCTGAAGAGATTCATGGCGAATTCGCTATGGCAATAGTACCAGGGACTGGATGACGACCAGACAACAGCTGAAGTTGTGCAGAGGGAGGAATCGTGACGGTTGTTTGGCAAGAGACGAAGCAACCTGGCAACAATTTATTTCCGGACGTGATTAGAGCTCAACCTTACAGAACACGCCAAGACGAGCTGCTCCACTCCCGCATTAGTTCCTCCCCAAAACAGCCTCCAGGGGAACCCAAGTTCGTTTCCTTCCTTTAATCAATTCATCGTGAACATGGACACGAGAGTTCATTGACACGACAGTCATGAATATTGCCGGTTGGAAAGACGTCCTGCGCCCAATTAGGGACGGCTTCCGTCACCTCTTCCCTTCACCAGACACCGGCCCTACTCCGGAAGAAAGGCGTAAGCAGCGGCGGCTGGACGCGTTGAAGGGCTTCCAATATTTTGATACCTTTGATCAACTCGAGGAATGGGCAGAGAACATATCCGACCCTATTCACAGGACCAACACTCCCTTGCTGCCTCGGTATTCTCCAGAACATGTCGCCCATCCATCTGCCAATGTGCTCCTTTGCCATGATTATGCGGGGAACTATCACGACTACGAAGATGCCCGAGGGTCTGGGGTTGACGCAGAACAATATTCCTGCGAATACCTTCAATTTGTAGACACGTTTATTTATTTCTCACATAAATTGGTTTGCGTTCCGCCCCCTACGTGGACCAACACACTACATCGCAATGGCGTCAAAGTAATTGGCACTTTTCTTATCGAACCAGGCACTGAAAACTCCGAGAGGATGCTTGAAGTCATGACGTCAGGTGTAAACGAGCTGGATGTGTATTTTCCAGTAGCCCGTAAGCTTGCGGACATCGCGAAACATTATGGTTTCGAGGGTTGGCTGGTCAACATCGAAAAGCCGTTTTCAAAAGAGCAATGGGACCTCCAGGCTTTGTTGGGGTTTCTCAAGCAACTGAAAAGTGAATTGGGCGAGACCGGCGTCGTGATCTGGTTAGTAGTTTTACACTATGCTAATATCAGTCACAATTGCCTACACTCCTTCCTCTGACATTATCAAAAAGAACGAGATGGTGATGTTTTCATCAACCTCAAGCTACAGTTAAACTTACCTCCGAGATAGGTATGACGCACTTACTGTGGAAGACAAAGTTGAATATCAGAACAGTTTGACAACTCAGAATCTCTCTTTCACAAAGATATGCGATAGTATTCTGACCAACTACTGTTGGAATGAGAAGCAGACCGCTAAATCCGTTCAGATAGCGCATGAGAACTCGATCTCGCCGGAATGTATATATTTTGGAGTGGATACATGGGCTCAAAATGCCACCTCCATTAGCCACCCAAGAGTGACTTATCCGGAGAAAGGAGGAGGAGGAACAAACACAGGCCAAGCGGTTGACCATATTGCTCATACAGGATTATCCGTGGGGGTTTTTGCACCAGCGTGGTCA
Organism: Rhytidhysteron rufulum CBS 306.38; assembly: GCA_000467735.1. Taxonomy (NCBI): domain Eukaryota; kingdom Fungi; phylum Ascomycota; class Dothideomycetes; order Hysteriales; family Hysteriaceae; genus Rhytidhysteron; species Rhytidhysteron rufulum. The sequence goes on from AJFL01002062.1 coordinate 15,417, forward strand.
TTTGAACACTTCCCAATGCAAGGGCGTTCTGTCGACCGGGCTATGTGGGAGGGAACCGATCTTCCTGATAATATTCAGTGCGACTGTGGTAATACCCAAAGACGACACCCACCGAACAAACGTTCTCCAATCATACGGTTCGCCAAAGAGTACTCAGCCGGCTCAGAAACTTTCTTATACACCAATTTCAGTCGAGCTTTTGCCCATCACGGTAGAGAGCTTGACAAGATATACAATAAGAAGTGCATTCATTCGCAGCTTGGGTCTCAGTCAATTTTACCACTGCGTCTCGGGTCGCCTTCATTCGAAGATCGCGATGCATCTAACACTCTTTTAAGTCTGCTAATAGACCAACCGTCGAGATTGTTAGTCAAGGAATACAGTCCTTTAGCGACATCCAAACGCGGCCCAGAGTCCTACGATAGTCGCCTGCGGTTATTCAAAGTCAATATGCCAGCAGATGGCTCCCTCGACATGACGGTAGTTTTTCAACTTGCTCCAGAGTTTTCGGAAGAACATGTCGGCTTTTACTTGAAGTTTAACAACGGGGTGTCCCTTGAACCTCTTCAAGGGCACGGCGACAAGGAAATCAAGCAAGCAATTAGGGTTCCTGTCATAGCTCCACCTTGCATGACCGAATCAAAAAACCGTCTTCGAGAAGTAGGCGTATACGCGAAAGCTTCTTCTATACGCTCCGAGACGGCCAGATTGGTCATGGAAATCATGGAGCTATGTATTAGTAGCCCGTTAGCCTCAAGGAAGGGAATGCCACGTATCTGCAGCCTTCATGTAATGAAGCAGGGTGAAAAAGATGGGCATTGGAGGCTATGTTGGGAGTATCATCACGACCACTGCGATGATGCGAGTTGGAGAAGCTTACCTTATAGCGACTTGACTGGTCCGTTTGCATACTTTGAGGTGCAGGTTAATGGAAAGGTAGTCGGCCACGCATACGCTCTTGAGTATGTGTGCGGCCAAGCTCTAGTTGATATGCTGAATGCCGGACCTGGTGGAAGTGAGGTCCAGGTGACCGGCGTGGGGTTTGATGGCCGACATCTTGCAGGCCAAGCTGTTTCGATCGGGCCACTGGAAGATTAGCAGCGTCCAATGGCATTAGTCTAGCAAGGTGAAATAAAAATAGGAATACATGCACTCCATGCCCAACTCGAGGCGGGCCCAATCGGGCTTAGCGTGCTTCGTGATTCGTCCCTCATGCCGTCATTACTTAATCCATCCAACGGCCCTGCGCAAGTCAACAGCTGTAACGTTTGGTCTTCCTGCACCTTTTCTCTCTCTCGTGTCTAGCTCTATTCACACCCCAATTCAACTTCGGCCCTCCGTCTATCTGGCTATCTAGCTAGCTATTTCAACCTGGCGCGGGAGGCCGTTCGGGTTTAAGGTGGAAATAGCTAGGTGAAGTGGTTGGGCTGCGCTTGGCAACACAGCTCAGCACAGAGCCGAAATTTGCGTCGTCGGTATCTAACCCCAGAGCCTCACTCACCTCACCCACTTCACCCACTACAACTCACCTTACATCGACACGTCAACTCCTTCCCGGATCCGCCGCTACTTCTGCAGTAACTCGCGATCATGGCGGATCTGCAGGAGCTCTTTGCTCGGCTTAACAGCCAGAACACGGCCTCTCCAGGTGCACAACAACAACATACCTATCAGCAACCCTCGGTTTCCTCCCCCATCTTCTCGCCGGCTCCCAACGGACCTCACCCACACCATCAATCCGCAATAATGTCTCCAAATTCCTCGGCCATGAACACACCCGGACCGGAGCACAACAGCAATGCCCGTCAAGCCAGCCTACTTAACCTACTGCGCTTCAACCAAGCTCCCGCTGCTCAGCAGCCCCAGCAAGCGCCCCAGCATGAGCATCGGCCCATGCATTCACCTACCGGCCACACTCGTACTGCTTCCGACTTGGTTGCTAACTTTATGCGTAAATCCTCTTCGGTAGCTCCCCAGCGTTCGTCAGCTTCTCCTTCTCCCGTCCCGGCGGCTCGACCTGAAGCCTCCACGTCAGAAAATCCACAAGATCTATTGCTGCGACTACTCAATCATCCTAAACCACAAAAGCCAGATAGCCCCGCTATCATTCCATCAATTGAAGCGCATGCTTCTCCGATGGCGGCTCAGGTTCCAGAAGCAACTGTGGATGACTTGGCCCAAGACCTAGCTGATGCTAGTCTGGAGCATGTCCCTTCTGACCCCACTGCACAAGCACATGTTGATTCACCTGTCCGCGTCTTTGGCACTGAGAGTGCAAGCGCATCTGCATTTGAGCCTCAACAGACTGCTAAGGGTTCAATCTTCACTTATGTGAACCCGTTCGATCAATTGTCCGCATCGAGTCCGCGAAATCGTACTCCTGTGGCTGATCGATTAAGGCCTGCACCTCCTAAGATGGAAATTCTTAAGCCTAAACATGGTCGCGACAATTCTTCAAGTGCAAGCGGAGAGACGAAGGTTCTCAATTCTGAGGCACCCCCTGCCAACAAGGCTAGGAAGCTCTCTCCTGGCCAAAGCCCTGTTCACCATCAGCATGAAACAGTCTCCGAAGCTGTGACCGAGCTTGGTGAGCAGATCGACAAGGAAATTGGTCGGGCTCTCGAGGAAGCCGAGAAGGCTTCCAATGGCCGGCTTGGTGCTGACGAGCTTACGGTTCCCAAAGAAGAAGTTAAGGAGATCGAGAACGCAATTCAAGACACTGCCGTTGAGATCAAGAAAGAGTTGGAAAACGATACAAGCAAACAGGCGCTGGAAGAAACTATCTCAAAGCCCATGGTTGATGCTTTGAAGGATGTTGCCACCGAACTTGCTCAGGGCGATCTTGCTGATGATTGGGAGAGCGCCGAAGCAGAGGATGGTAGCAAAGAGGAAACCCAGAAAGTGAATGTATACAAATTTCCGATGCGCGCTTTCGCCTCGATTTTTGTCAAGAATCTGTCTCAGCGACCACTTACATTCCGTCCAAGCTCGCTACTGGACATCGCAAAATTGAAAAAGGATTTCGACCAGATTGACCGATCTCTTATTGCGGCTACCAAGAATTTTATTGTCTACGCCATGGCGAAACATGGAGGTTTCCGTATCATTCGCCAGGAGAATGGAACCTTTAAACAGGTATTCCAGAACCATAAAGAGCGCGTGTTCAACCTTGCCATGTGTACTGCTGTCGACACTGCTCCCTCTGAGGAAAGCCCTGAAACCATCATCGGGATTGGCATCAACGGGACTGTTTTCTGGGGTTCAGTCGTTGGTGCGAGAGAGGATCAGCTTGATGAAATTGGTTCTTACGGTCTTGTACTACCTCCTGCTCCTGCACAAGACGATAACACGTCTGGTGGGCAGCTCAAGACTCGTGCTAAACCAAGTTCCCGCCACCCTGACTACTTTGCTGTCGGCAGAGGCAAGTCCATCCATATTGTCTGGCCCAAGGTCGCGCGAAGCCCTCAGTATGCCAAACCTGGAACCGGAGTCTGTGATACTGAGAAGTATCTCAAGGAGCGTTCGTTGAAGATCCTGACTGGCAAGGCTGGCAAGGACTTTGCCTTCAGTGAGGACGATACTGTCATCGTATCCCTTGATAAGGCAGGACGTATGCGGTTCTGGGATATCCGGGAACTTACGAATGCTGATTTTGGCGTGGCCGATGCCGAGATCCCTCCGATCGAAGTGCGTCAGACATTGCTCGAATTCCATACGACCTCCCCAAGCGCCAAATCTTGGCCCACCTCTGTCTTCTTCTTCGACAAGGACCGTCCGTTTACCAAGGGCATTGCTCTACGTTACGTGATGGTTGGCATGAAGCAAAACCATACCTTCCAACTGTGGGACCTAGGATTAGGTAAGGCCGTGCAAGAAATCAATCTCCCTCACGAGAAAGAATCGGATGCTATCTGCAGCGTTGCCTTCCACCCCAAGACAGGTATCCTAGCTGTCGGCCACCCGACTCGTAATTCCGTCTACTTCATCCACGTATCCTGTCCCAGGTACAATCTCCCAGCCCTGTCACAGGCGTCATACATCTCTCAATTGGCCAATAAGGATAGTCACCAAGGGAAACCACTTCCCCCCGTGAATGCCACAGCAATTATGACTAGCATTACGGAGTACTCTTTTGCCTCGAAGGGTCAGTTGAGGAGTTTGTTCATGTTGAACGAACCCGTTGCTGTTTCAGATCCAGATGACCCGGAAAATATCCCACTCTTCGAGCTTTATGTTATGCATTCAAAGGGCATTTGTACAGTCAATGTCCGTCGAGCAGACCTTGGATGGAAGAAGGATGGTGAACCGCTTCATCCGGTTGATGCCGAGCAGACTGGTGCCATCACTGTAAGCGCCATGAAGCCACCGGTATCTCAAACTGAGGACACCTCCACTGTCGGTGAAACGTCAGCACCCAAGTCTGTTTCTGATCGGTCTGCTCGAGAGAGCATTAAGAAAGAAAACAGTACTATTTCGCGCCAATCAATGACGCCCGAAGCTGCTGTGCGAGCCTCCACATTGGCTAAGGTTGAGAGTAAGCAAGACGCTGCTCGCGCTGCTATTATCAATGGAACCGAGAAGCCTGAAAAGAAGAAGAAGAAAAACCGGGCAAATGCTGAAAGCGCATCGCAGGTCTCATCTGTGGTACAGCCTTCATCTTATGCGCAAGCTGCCCAACGTGCGAAGTCCCCCGAGCGTTCTATCGTTGGATCCACCCCGACTTCTAGTCTTGCTGAGACAGAAGCACCAGAATGGGCAAGGAAGTTGATAGACCAGCATTTCCAGTCTGCATCTTCCTCCTCCGCTGCAGTTGCTGAGCCTGATCTGAAGAAGCTCGAAAGCAGCATGTCAACTGAATTTGCTAAGACCCTCTCACGTGAGCTCGAGTCACTTTATCGCCGGTTTGATGAAGATAAACGCGTGCAAGCTGCAGCCAATGCGGCTAAACAAGATGCTGTTCTACGCCTAGTATCTAGCACGTTGACTGAAAACGTGGATAAGTCACTTGTACGAATGGTCAATGACAGCGTTCGGGAAACTTTGCTTCCACAACTCCTGTCCTCGACTGCTACTACTCTCGAGCAGAATGTAGTCAAATATGTTAGATCATCCCTCGAGACCCTGCTCCCTGAAGGACTCAAGGCTCTTCTGCCTGGCACGGTTCACAACGCAATGCAAGATCCTCAGATATTGGGTTACCTTTCCGAGCTTGTTTCGAAGAAGCTAGCGACGCAGGTTGAACCCATGGTATCAGCTTCGCTTGGATCAGTGCTGGCACCGGCATTGGCCAACCTGTCTGGCACGCTTGACCATCAGCTTGGTCAACAACTTCATCAGCTTACTCTGCAGCGTCAAAAGGACACTATGAAGATTGACCAACTCACCAACCTTGTGCGAGGCCTGGGCGAAACCGTGCAGCAAATGGCTGCGTCCCAATCTGATCTGCAACATAAGTTCGCAAAACTGCAGCAAGACTTAGCCCAAACACAGGCACGGGACACTCCAACAGTACGCTCCTCCCCTTCTGTCTCACACTCTCCCGTCAAGGCCGTGAAGACTCCAGAGCAGCAGGAAGAAGAGCATATTACCAGGTTAATGGCAGAAGGAGATTATGAACAGGGCACTATGGCTGTAGGTTAACGTGAACTCGCCGTTCGAGCTAAACGCTAAATATTTTCTAGTGGCTCCATTCAGCTCGACGTGGCGAACTTTTTGATGCAGTCTTCGTTCGCTGCAGCCCCACCTACCTTAGCCAAGTCTCCCCGCTTCTGACCCTATCTACGGGTGCTGTTGTAATGGAATCATTCGACAACCACATTCCAGAGCGTCTTGTTTGGTTGGAGACCGCACTCAAACATATCGACCCACGAGTTAGTATTCCCTTTTCCGTTGTATAGGTATGCGTTACTAATGTCTTGTAGGATCCTGACATCCGTGAGGTCATTCCGCAAGTATTGGAGGTCATGAACCAGAAGCTCACCGCGACTTACATTCACCTCAATGAGACAACACCGGGTAATCCACTCCTGCGCAAGATCTCGACTTTGGTCTCCAAGGTCAACGAGATTACACGACAAGTGGGCCGCTAAACCCTTAAACTTTTGGCATTCATGTCAACAACTTCACCTGATCACACCCGCTCCGTCTGCGTACACAAGGTTTTATCGTGCTGAAAATGCCGTTCTGACCCTACGGGATACGCATCGTGGTTGTGTCGAACCTCTTTCGATGTCAAGTCTTTGTTTTTGTTTTGTTTTTCTAATTCACTACTGGCCTTCATCAATAGCAACGCCTTCAGGTTAATCATGGGGATCGACAACCGTGGTCGCTGGGGTATAGCCTGGATTTGCTCATAATGAAGCATTTTGATTTGGGTAGCTGCGGTTAATTATGGTACGAATGCCCATGAGAAATGATGAATCATGGTCTTCCCGTAGCGATTAGCTGGTTTCACTTTCTGTTTCGATGCCTTGTGTGGTTCTTCTGCTTCTTTCTGCGCCCGTCTCTGAAAGCCTTCGATGCTGAAAAGCTAGTCGGCTTCCAATGGAAGGGTGTCGGACTGAGGTTAAGATCCAGACATGGCCTATGTATTATGATCAGGTCTGCATTCGGGCCTTCTGGAAAGGGTGCATGGTTCAGCGGCGGTGAACCTGTATGATATTGGGCTAGGTAGAAACAAAAAGGAAGCCTCTCGGCAGAATTCACGTGCAACCTGATGCTAAGACGTGCTTGTCATTCCAAGAGAAACAGGTCGAGCAAGCAAAGCTTAATGAATGAATGCCAACCTAGTCTGAAGGTCTCAGGCAGCTTTTTTAAACAGATGGAGCCTCATTTACCGTGGGGGCTTGGCCAACAGGTCAGCTTTGGCTAAGCTTGCCTGGCCAATAGAAGACGGCAGTCGCACAGGAGATTGCACGAGGGATAGGTTTCCGTGTGACAGCTGGGGTGGTTCTGCTTCACGTTGACCATCAGACCAATTAAAGCGTGTTTCGGATCTCCGCAAAGGTTATGCCTTGGAGCAGATCCACCAAGGGTCTACAGGGGTACAAAGCGACATGAAACCCAAACTTTTGGCCGTTGGCAGCAGCGGCAGCCAGTCGTTGAGTCCAAAATCGAATAATGATACCGGGCAGACGCATATCCGGGGCGTGGCGTTACAGCATCATGATGCTTAGATGCGAAGAGGATTTAGGCAAGGAAGCGTGAAGCTTGCATGGGATGGGGAGTTGGGGGAAACAGTTCATGTATGGCGGGTTGTCCTGTTTTCTTTCGTTCTTTCTTTCTTTCTTGACTGAGAAACTTGTTATCCTATTCCTTCGCTATTACTATCTTGATTCTACGTCGTAGAAGACCTTTTCTTTCTTTGAGTGAACTTCGCGGGTCCGTTCGTTCTTTTTATATCGTAATTCTTCTCCATCCTCCTCCTCACTTAATTCCCTTCTTCTACTACTTACCTACCGCCTTTACAACCACCACTCACACGCACATTCAAAATGCGCATCAACTGGGTCCTACCCCTCCGCATCGCGCAGGTCCTCTGCTCAGCAACAGTGCTAGCACTAATGGCCTACGGTACGTATCCCACCGCCCACTCACCCATCAAAAACCCAATCTAACCCCCATCCGACAGTCGCCAACTGGTGGGGAGGTCACTGGCACGAGATCTCGCCCGCAGAAATGAACTTCCTAATCTTCTCCTCCGTCTGGAGTATTCTATCACTCATCTATCTCATCCTCGCACCACTGCGTCTCCCCGCCTCACCGCACAAATTCATCATCCTAGCTGCCGATGCCGTGAGCATGCTGTTCTGGTTCTCGGGGTTTGTGGCTCTGGCTGTGTTTCTTAGTGATCGGATTTGTTTTGGAGCGGTTTGTAGTGCTGCGAAGGCTGGGACAGCGTTTGCGGCATTTGAGTGGTGAGTTTTATCTAGCTAGTTGACGGAGTTCGGAGGCTTTTTTTAGGGTTCCGAGATGTGTGAATGGTTTGCTAATTGGGTTAGGGCATTGTTTGTTGCGTCGACGATTTTGTCGGCCATGAGTCTTTGGAAGTCGCGGAGTGCTGATGCGACTGTTGTCCGTGAGGCGAAGGTGGAGATGCATCAGGGAGTTTGAGTAGGCAACTTTGTGATGGTTTCGATGGGACACAAACTTTGACTTATGAGAGTCCGCGCCCGGGGTGAGGCTAAGAGTAATGTTGGAATGAATGGGAGGATGGATATGTGAAAATTGGGTTTGATACCTTGGAGGACTGGAATCCTGCTTTATGCTTATATTACCTGTTTTTTTTTCTCGATGATTTATATTTACGATAGCAAGAGAGTTTTGGATGGGGATTAGGGCCAGGGATCTAGGGAATGGGTTCTTGGTGTTTTGGCTAGCTAGCTGGATGGATGCGTGGAGGAAGCAACTCCAAGACTGGCGCTTGATTGCAGTTACCTATATTAAAGCTTTACGAATGAATAGCAAACCGTACCAAGACTCCAATCCTCGCTCCTCACGTTTCAAATAGTTCTTAGAAAATATTAGCAGAGATGGTCAGGTACCCTGAGTGAATGTTCACGCTTGGATTTAGCGTAGGGACTTGGGATTTAGCATCAATCTAAGCCCCCATCAAAAAGCTTTTTTTGAGGGTTTCCGCTCGTATGGATGACTTAGCCTCTGTCCGCAGTCTTTTTTCTCTCCGTAACTTCTCATGTAATGACTTGTTGAAGAACTCAAGATATCGCTCGTTTCGTTGATGATGCAGCGAAGAAGGGATGGAAAGTATGAAGGAAGAGTTCATGAAGATCGCAGCCAAGAATCACAAAACAAGAATCAGACATCCCAAGGGAACGATCCTCGTCATTGGTTGGGGATTTTAGAACTTTGCATCATAGCATAAGGTAGCATAGCCAACACCATCCATCCATGGCCCTAGTGGCTGAAGCTGAGCACCCCTCCTCCTCCTGGAATCTTAAAAAGCTGACCACACACCAACAAGACTATCACATGCAATATTTTATTTATATACTCATGAACTAGAATCGGCGCGCAGGCTCAGCTTTTTAACATTTCCTCCTTCCCTCGTCTTTGCCATCTCTAACAAAGCGAAACTACGATATCTGATTATTATCACTCCCTCTCTCTTTTTATCTTTTGTGTTTTATTTCTAGAATATCAAGTCCTTACAAAAGAAAGAAAGAAGAACAAAAAAGAAAAATAACAATGTCTAAAACAAGCACCTTCACAACCATAACCCCCCTCCCCGCAGGCATAACCCGACAAGCTGTCATAGACACCTACCACACCCACGTCGAAATGATAGATCTGAATCCCCTAGCCGTGGAACGGTATCAATGTAAACCGCCTGGGTATGCGCCAGCCGAGGAGTTTCATGCTACGTGGTACACCATCAAAGGTTAGTAGATCCCCCAACTTCCTCCACCACCTCATATCTTCAAAAATCGATATCCCAAGTAAAAACACGAAGAGAAATCGAGGAAGGAAGAAAGAAAGAAAGAAAGAAAAAAAGAAAGGAAGAAAATAGGAGTTGCTAACTCCCCCACGCCCCAAACAGACAAAATATCCTACCTCCCCGCCCACCTCGCCACATCCAGCGTAACCTACCACGCCTGCTTCCACGACCTCCCCACCGCCCTCCAAACCCACGTCTACGCCCCCTTCGGCCTGGACATCCGCGCAAAATGGACAGTCGGCGGCTCTCTCCCAGGCGAACCGAAAGAACCCTCAGAACTAGGTTTAGGTATCCCGAAAGATGGATTGTACATTCGAGAGGATGTCAGGATGAAATGTAATGTATTCATGAGCGGGTTCGTGAAGAAGACATTTAAGGAGAGTCATGAGAGGCTAAAGGATAGATTGGTTGAGAAGGCTAGGAGGGCCGAGGGCAGGGGTGCCGGTTTGGGGAGTCCCACGGGCGTGTATATGTCTGGGTCTTCGGCGTATACGGCTGCTTCTTCGATGTTTTTCGAGGGTCAGGGGGGGAGAGGTTATAGTCATGGTCAACCGCCGCATCCACACCCGCACTATATCGATATCAAAAATAATCCGAGGTATTCGATTCATACGTCTCAGGATCCACATCAACAGCAATATCAACAATACCACCCTTATCACTCCCCTCCCCCACCTCTACCTCCAAAAGACCATACGGGATATTTGGCGTATGATGGAGGAGGAAGAGCCCATCAGAGAAATGATAGTGCTGGGGTTGGGGTCGAGGCGGTGGAATTACCTGCTAAGGGGGGCAGAGATGAGCCTGTTGAGTTGGCTTAGGTGGTTAGGGGGGGATGGGGATGGGAGTTTGGTGTTTTATATACCCTGGTGGTTTTTTGAGCGTGGGGATTATGTTGGCATTATGTGTTTATGTGTATATGGGGTTCAGATGCGTGTTGTATGGATTATGTTAGCGTCTTGTAGATACTCTTGATGAGAGAAAGCTAGGATGCATGGAGGGAGGTAGACGTTATGTGAAATTAAAGTAGAGAAAACTGAATTAAGTATATATTATCTAGCAAATCAAAATTCCTGGGTATGAAAACTAATCCTAAAAGTCATGAACTTCATAACAACCACCCCTTTCCAAGCTTATGCCTCACCACCCTCACCCTCCTCCTTGGCCTTCTCACCCGCCTGCCTGGCCCTCTTCAACCTCTCCTCCGCCGCCCTCGCCAAAATCTCCCTCCTACTCAAACCCCCCGCCTCCACCCGTCCACTCCCGGCACTACTAACAACCACCTCCCTCTGCCCCGCACCCCCAAGCACAAACTCCCCACCCGTCCACCCCCCATGATCAAAAACCTCCTCTTCCACCGCATCAGCATACTCCACATCCCCAACACTCCTCCCCCCACTCCTCCAATCATCCCTCTCAACCTCCTTCTCAATCTGATGGCATAGATTCCAAAAATCCCGATCATGTGGTCCAAACACATTATGCGCAAGCTCATGACACAGCGTCTTACGAATGGTTTTATAGTCTCGGTATCCATCATAGGCATCGGTTCTCAAGCGTAACTCGATGACTTCGCCTTGGTTACGGTTTAGACCTAATGTTCGAGATTCATGTGTCGTGTGCATCGCTGGATCCATCTCCGTTAGCAATGGAACTGAAAACTTGTGTTTTCGCATCGCGGATCTGATTCCCGCGTCATCGCGTAGTCGTTCTAGGAACGCGAGAGAGCGCTCTGGACGCGGGAGGTAGGGTAGTGGACGCAGTGTGTGGAAGGTATACGTAGCATCGTCTTGGATGCGTTGGACGGAGCGGCCGGTGGTTCTAGAGGGTGTTGCGGGTTTTATTGGGGAGGGCTTACGCGGGGCGGAGGCGGCGGTTATGGAGGCGGAGAGGGAGGTGATTTCGGAGACGGTGTTGCCGATTAGGGTTATCTTTTTGGAAACGAGGGTGCTGAGCGGGATGTTTGGGTCCTTGAAGGGTGGCTTTTGGAGACCGAGTTTCGGCGTTATGAGGAGTTTTTGGTTGGGTTGGGGGATGGAGAGATCGGTGGTTATTTTATTAGAGAGGTCGGAGAGGGTGGCATCGTTTGGGAAGCTGAATGTTATGGGGTTTCCGTGGTGCGTTATTGTGAGCTGTAGGTCATCGTCGGAGGTTGTTGGTGTTGGCTGGGGATTTGGGATGTCGTCGTTTTTGGAATGCTGCATATTATCTGTAGTTGTCATGGTAGTAGTGTCTCTGAAGGACGGTGTTAGTTGTGTTATTCAAAAGTGTGAACTTCATGTTGAAGGTTGAGCTCGAGCTCTGTTTATATCCCCGAGTTCGTTGACGTTCGTAAGGCTTCCACGGATTCGCCATGACGGGATTTGTCATGCACCGTGCCAAGACCTCGGTGATTGAACGGATATCTAGATGATGATCAGATAACCCACTATCAAACATCACATACGTAGTCAGCCAAGTACATATTAAAATTGCTGAAATGCCTGTATCACAATAAATATTCAAGCGCAGAAACTGTCCCAATTTCATATGTACTCGGAGAAATGTATTGTGGTACAGTAAAAGCCAGACTGATATTATACAGAGCAGAAGCTCGAACTGAATGAAACCAACGGTACGAGGCCCGTTTTTTTGATGGGTATCACGCCGTCAACGCCGAACCATGACCATTCGATATCCAATCGATGCTACCCGAGTGTCAAGCCGGAGTCCAAAATGCCCGGTTCTTTCGACTTCATCCGTACGCCGTGAAATGCTGTTTTAACGCCACCATGCTCGTTCGGATCATCATGCCAACGCAAAACCAATATGCCCCAATACGATGTCCAAAATCGACGATAACCGATCAACTCCCGTGCTCTGCTTTCCACTGTTGCTCTTCCTGCTCCTTCTTCTTGATCGCTTCCTCCGCTTTCTTGGCCCTTTCTTCATTTTCTTTGATCTCTTTTTCGGCCTGTGCCTTCGTCTTAATCCACTCCTTCAGGCTAGGATCCCAATTGTGGCTGTAACAATGTTAGCTGCGCGCGTTTCCATATCTCATTTAAAAAAGACGTACCCTTCGTATTCAGTCACTACCAATGCCTTAGCCTGGTACTCATCAATCAAGATCTTGTCATAGGCGTAAGGAATCTTTGCGGGGACCCCTTCATAAATGCTCTCTCGCATGGGGTACAGATCGCTTGTCTTGTAACGGTGGTAGTTTTTGCAGCTCCATACGCCGGGTGATTGATCAGGGTGGGTTTCACTGAGACCAGTAATGTCGATGTAGAGGCCGTTACGGATATCGATCCACCTGGCGTCGATGATGTTCATTCCGTCTCCTCGTTCGCGCTCCCAGATCCAAGGGTTAACGTCCAATAGGTAGTCGCGCTCGACGGTCTTATCCTCGGAGACATAATGGTTCAATGTACGATTGAACTTTTCCCCCAAGTGATGGAGGGTGGCACCGGATACTTGGGTATCGACATCCCAATCCCATGGCAGCATCTACCACAAAAAGTCAGCTCCATCTTCCAACCTTAACAGCACGCATCAAATACCTTTCCGTTCCACCACCATCCGAGCAAGGTGCCGTGCGCAATCCAAGTGTCCAAGCCGTTTTCTCTGAAAAAGTTCAGATAGGCTCGAATCATATGGGTCAAGGTGTTCGTCCTCTCATCATACGACACGACACCGTGGAAGTATCGAATGTCATAGTGACCGAGAATGTCGTCTCCTCTGCATCATCAATTAGTATAAATTAACTCGATATCAAGACCTGCATGTAATATGTATGCATACCCAGGTTCATCTGTGGCTCAGTCAGCGTGGGGGCTCTCTACGTGTATCAATTTGAGTCCCAAGACTTACGGAAGTACTTGTTTAGAGAGGGATCCTTCTTCTTTCCTTGCTGTTCTCGTGGCATTACTTGGGGGCCTCCTCCACCTGCGGCACCTGCGGCAGAATCTTGGAGCGGTACCGCTATGGATAAGCCAAGCAAGGACGCTGAAGCGATTGCGGACGCATATTGCCAGACTCTCATCTCCAGAGATTTGAATCCGGTAAGCTTGAGGGTTGTCGTTAATGCCGAATGAGGCGAGATAGGACCAAGGCGATCAGAATCGTGACTGGACGGAAGGGACCTTTGACGAAGGACGACGATGGGAATCCAGAAGGAGGAAGCACAGAAGAAAAAACAGGAAGATCTCTCAATGGGAAAAGGAAAGACAGAAGCTAGCGGGGAAGGAGTGGAATTATGGATTCCCAAGGATGGGCGCGGGCGTTGGAGCTTTGTTTTCGGAAACCGTTCACTAAGGTGGTGGAGTGGAGCACTACGGTGGGTTTTAGATCAGGGCCAGGAGCGAGGGCTCGCAGGAGAGGCGTGGACGATGACGATCCCAGGATTTTCAGGGCAGGGTAGGAAGAGGCTAGGGGGGAGCAATTACGGGGAAGAAGAAGCGTTATGGCGAGTTGTTATTAAAGTCGACGGACAAACAGACTGAATGCTAGCAGGCCTGCTTGGAGGTTGCGGGTACGGGCGTGTGTGTGGTCAGTGGTGGGAGAGGGAGAGGCGCGCCGAAGACACGGCCAGCGTATCCGTCGTCAGTGGTGCTAATATGGAAAAGCAATAAGTGCGGCGACTGCTGGGCCTGGTTGGGAAAAGGGTCGTGTGCTGGGTTGACTCCCGTGCAAGCCCTCTGGAGGTTCTTGATCCGACGGGCGCCCGTTGGAAAACAGGACATTTGCATCTCTTGGGCGTGGTGCTGGCTCAGGCTGGAGATGCGACATGGTTGTGCTGCCGATGCTGCCGAACGGGGCGCAGGGTTTGCCTCGTCTGCCATTCGTCGCCATCCGCCTGCCATTCGCCGGCCCAACGCTCCTTCAGGGCAACAACGACACACCATGACGCGTCGCTCCCGTGGCTCACCCAACCCACCTGCACCACCACCTGCTGCCCACCTGCCGCCCACCTGCTGCACCAAACCCCACCGCCTCTCACCCAGCGCCTGCCCACGCCAGTGCGAGATCTGTGGCCGCCTGCCTGCGCCAATCACCTCCCCGCCAAGCCCTGGGCGTGTGGCTGCTTTTCCTTGGCCCACCTCTTGTCATCCTGCTTTTCTCTCTTTCGCCGTCGCAGGGTTGCACGAGGCCAAGGGATGAGTGAGAACGTGTTGTACTGTGTGTTGTACTGTGTGTTGCATCGGCCTCAGGTTCTCTCTCGCTCTCCCACCGCATTGGTGGCCTCTTTGCCTGCCTTCACAGCCGCCTCTCACTCAAGTCAGCACCGCCAACCCCTACGCATCAGTGATCATCGCCCTTTCTCAGCTTCCACCAGCAATATGCCTGCTCTCGGCTCCTCTAAATCCACTTCATATTTGTGTTCCTTCTCTGCGGACCCTGATGAGCGAAATCCGATTCCAAGCTAATCGCCTTCTCGTCTTATCTTATTTCGTACCTCAATTTCGTTTATTACTACTACCAGGTACTCCGTATACCTGCTCTCCTGCTTGCGATTGTCAACCACCAGAAGACCATCCTCTTCTACGGTACATATAACGTGCGTCGTCATCATGTATCCTCTCCCCTTTCCAACGTAACATCTATATCCTCCGCCCTTGATTCGATCGACAAATTCCCCAAACCGACCATCGCTGATTCTGATTCCTGAAACCCATAAGATCTCATTATCTCTTACCCAACTAGCCCATCCTTCCGCTATAGCAACCTCCTAATACGCGGAACCCCCATCCCTCCCTACCATTCAAATAGCAAGCAGCTCGGCAAATCACCGCGAACCAACCACAAGCTCTGGAGATTTATTTCTGCTCAACCATTTACGGCGCCATCTCGTTCTCATCTTTTATTTTTATTGTACCATGGTAAAGACATATCTTAGCCTCCGTCAAATAATGCCTTAACCTAGGTTCTCCTGTCTTCCATGCAATGCAAAGAATATACGTTACAGCAATCTTGGCATACGTACCCGTCGCGTGCGCATACGTGCCTGTACCCCTGTCGCCTTGCTAATTTCGTCTTTGTACAACCGGAGAAGGACACTAGCGTCGTATATCCCCCATGTTAGCCAAGCAGTCAAGCAAAGCTTTCGTAATCCCCGGGTGATGGGATAGAATCCACTCATCCTCAAGGAATATTTATTTCTAAAATATTATATCTTGGCATCTACATGCAGTTATGAAATACGACAGCTTCCCCATCATCTTTTTGAAGCTGATGGAAGAAGATTGTTGTGAAGAAGTTATTTCGTTCTGTCTTGTAAACGCGTACGCTTCGTTGCCCATTGTTTCATGATATTTGCCTACCACCATGGATGATACAACCAAACCAACAAACCCATCCTATCCCTCGCTCCCTCCTCAATCAACCCCTTGCATCTCCCTCCAAGTATAGTAACCAGCCAGAAGCGAAAAGAAAAGAAGAAAACACGCCGTGCTCCCACTACGCAATCCGTGGAAAATTCCAAACCCCGGGAAGAGGGGACGGGACACTACAGCAGAAACAAGTTGCATCCATACATATATGCATCTTACATGCACATATTCCCCGGACAAATCGTATTTCCCCCGGATGACTGAATCAAAACCATCTTAATTAGGAGGGAGAAGCCGAGTGAATGCCTTGATCAGGCAGCTAGCATCAGTACGCTCAGCCAGCCAGCCAGGCAAACCGTGTCTTTCCCGAAATGCATATTTATTGACGAAATATCGTATTATCCTGCTTACTTGGATTAATGAAAGGCGATAAAACGAATTTACAGACTGTTTATCTAAAACCGTTTGTAGATTATAGAAATAAGGCGTCGGAAATACGCAGCTTACCACCACCGCTACACCGGTAGCAAAATAGGTACCGGAAAGTTTGTATGTACAACACTAACAATCAATCACGAAGCATCAGTCACACCTTCCTATCTCCAAGCCACATAACCTCATCTACCTACGTACAGTACGTCGCAAAACCAAACGCAACTCACGTAATCCCCTCCCTGAAATAACCTCCGCCTCCCCCC
>AJFL01002078.1:0-14509 GCA_000467735.1 Rhytidhysteron rufulum CBS 306.38
GTGGGTGGCAGGATGCTGCGTGGCTGCTTAGTGTTGCTTCGAAGGTGCTTTTATAGAACTTGCGTATGGCTTTTCGTTTTCTGCTTCTTCTGAATGGTTTATGGGTTTAGCATGGCATATATAGCATGTTGGTTGGTAATGAAGTGTTTTACGCTATTTGAAATAAACCCCACTAATGTTCACACAGACTATACTGCTCGATATCTTATATACGGCTTACTTAGTCTAAGCTAATCCTAATGATCCTTTCTTTAATTCCACAGAAACGTATTTAGTCTTCCTTGAAATATATATCCTTCGACTGCCCATCCATCTAAGCTACAGGTAATGCCTTCTCCTGATCCTCACCCTGACCCTCATCCATACACCAAACAACAACATCCCCCCTCCTCCTCCCATCATCATGCCATTGCGAATTAAACCCCCTCCAACACTCTCGATACCTAGTCCCCATCAACAGCTCCCCCAAAACGCCCTCCAACCCCTCAAAGAAGACCAAGTACTCAGGCCACTGTCTCCTCGGGGTACCTAACCTCGGACCCCTCCTCTCGCCCTCAGGTCTGAAGCGCTCTGGAGATGTCAAGCGGATGTTCTGGATAGGTTCCATGTGCTGCTGTAGCCAGAGTTTTGGGCCCGGATCTAGGTAGAAGTGGTCTGCTTCGTCGAGGTAGGAGGCGCGCTGGGAGAGTGGGATGTTGAGGGGTGGGTCGCAGGTTAGGGCCCATGCGGAGATGGAGGGGTGGATGATGTGGGAGCGCCAGGGGGTGGAGTGGCAGGGCATTAGGAAGGCGATTGTTGTTTCTGGGGGTTCTTCTAAGGCGGGAGAGGAAGGGGAAGAGGGGGATTGTGCTTGAAGTTGGAGTTTAGTTTCATGTTCGTGTCGTAAGAAGTGTAGGACATCGATGACGCCGCGTTGATGGACTTGGGTGATGTAGCCTGCTATGAGAAGGTTGAGCAGGAGTAGCACCGTCAGCACTGCTTTGCGCGTCCACGTGAAGGGGCTGATGAAGGATGTGATGGAGCGGGCCGCGAGCACGTGAAGAAAAGGTAGTACAGGGTAGAGGAAGCGGACTTCCTTGTGGGAAATCAGGCTTAGGGTGCAGGCGAGGAAGATGCTTGTCCAAGTGAGATGGCACAATACACCCTCCGCAAAGCCAGTACCAGCGTAGTTTCTAGACGGTCGACGCTCGTGGTCGCTATCGTGAGGGGCGTGTGTCTGAACTGGCCTTCCCTGTATAGATTGCCAGGCCCCCACAATTGCAAAAGGCAATGCAGTAGTCAGCAAAAGGGGCAGCGCTTCGGTGAGATAGTAGTCGACTCGGTTTTTACCGTAGAAGACAGCCAATGACTGGGCAATGTTGAAATAGAGGAACCGGACCGGTGGGAGCGTCCACACTCCGTAGTAGAATCTATCTGATATGACGGAACAGGCGAGCGTTGCGGTTCTGGTTATGAAACAGCGCTATCAGTGAAGGGTCCAATGAAAGTTTTGCGGCGCTTCAACAGCTTCTTGTGTTTTGATGAATGGGATTGAGTTTCCATTTTTTCTTCTGGTCTCTTCCCAATGAACAGGTACTTACCCACAGATCAGAATCTCGCGCAAAGCCTTGTACCGGACCTGAGAGGTACTCCGCGCCAAGGCCGGGATAGATACACATATCCAGATGAGTATATTAGTGGGACGTAAGATGCATGCGAAGGCTGCTAAAACCAGCGAGATCCGTAGCCTGCGGCAAATAAAGGTGTGGAGAATCAGCACGCCATGGACATGGAGCGTGGGAAGCATAATACTCTATAGAGACAACGTTACCTGGCAAGTGGACCGAGGCGGCCCTTGTCCGTAATTTGGTTGACGCGGTCCCGAAATTCCCTATCTCTGTGTGAACCACCAACGGCGTGCTCAAGCGATCGCCAAGGCCAATGGTAAATCGCGATGGAGGTGACTGCGGTCTCAAGGCAATTGGACAGGGTGCGTGTGGAGCAGAACCACTGCCATGGATTGCAGATGGATAACGCAAGCTATGGCTTTACGGTTAGACGCAGGAATCAGGTGAAAAATAATGGCCGACACGACGGTACAACGGGTTCGTAGATTGATGATTGCCTTTGGGGGGTGGTGGTTATCCGGCTACTTACAGTGACCCATGCCGTGAGACTGGCCTGCCCGTAAATGCTCTCTGCTAGCTTCCAGGTGTAACAGTCAAGCAACGCTGCAAAAATTGCTTGAGTGACTTTAGGTGCAGCAACCAAGACGTCGGCCTGTAAGGGCAAACTTAGATGGAAGAAGGTCGAAAATGCTGCAGCTGCGCGATAAACGCCCGCGAAAATTGCAGGATGCAGGGACGACCGCAATTGGGTTTTCCATTCCTGCGAGCATCGTGAGATTTCCAATTGAGCCGAGGAGAAGGGCAAGTGATGAGCTGATGATGATGACGATAATGGGGACGATGGGACATGGGGGACATGGGGGACATGGGATGCAAGACGATTATGCTAAGACAGGAAAAAAGAAAACATTGGAATTCGCATTACCCAGGTGATCCAGGCACCGCTGGCCTGTCCAAAGGCTGTCTGCCATGCCGGCTCTAGGGACTGGAAGTACTCATCGGGTTGGAAGAAGGTCCTGATGCTTAGTGCGTTCACGATGCGGAGGGCCAGCAGCAGACCCAGGACCGGTACATTCAGCGTGGTTACACGATGTCCGCGGCTGGACTCGCCAGTAGAGCGTGGAGTCGTGGCCTTGGTTGGATGGGCGCCTCGAGCTGCACTGGGTGCGTTTTCTGTCTGCGGCGGCATGAAAGGTAGGGCAAGATAGTTGACAGACAGAGGTTGCGGTGAAGGTAGGCGGATGCTAGGCCGGGCACGAGGATCGGGAAGCCAGAATGGTCGATTGTCTAGGCGGTCGCTTGGGCAGAGAATTCGCCTTAAGACGACAATTGACATCGAGGGGAACGGCGGAAGCTCGTCTGGAACGCTGCGGCCATGAACACACAGATCACACACAGCTCAAGCCGGGCGAAGCGATGGAGCACAAGCAGGCGCCAGCACCCGCCAGGCACCGTCATGGTCACCATCTAGCCATTTTGCCTACCTTGTATCGTGAAATACCCTTTCCGGCAAGGCGCCCATTTCCCGGTGGTGTTGAGGGCACCCGCGCAGGAAAAAACAAACATCGTGACCACCCTCATCTGAGTCGTCGTCTCTCTCGCGCAGCCCCCGGGCCATCTCCCCCCCTCCGTCAATGTTATTGCACGCACGCACACAGACACAGACACAGACATACCCCCGCCCGTCTGGAACCTGCTATGGACCGCGATTAGAATTCCCGCTTGGTCTTTTCATATTGCAGTGCAGTGACGACGCGGTGATCAGATGGGATAGGCAAAAAGGTGGGGTCCGAGGAGACGCGCTTTGTCTTGCTCGACGACATGAACAATGGACGCAAGACGTTCTGGTCGATCATGACTGCAGCCCAAGCCAATAACCTGGCCTGGCGCAAAGTCTATCACGGTGGGAGTAGACGGGCATTGGGCAGCTGCTCCGTGACTATCATTTGACGGAACGCAAAGCTGGGCTCAAGGGTTTTACCATGGCTCCTACGGGAACGAAGAAGCAAAAACGCCCCAAAAGCGAGGGCGAAAATCTGGGGAAGCGGCTGTGCTGGACAGGGAGCCTGAAAGGAGGGGGTCTGGTCGTGACTGGGGTAGAATGCGGGCGAATTAGTAGGGTAGGGAATGTCTATCTCATAACTACGTATTGTGCTGGGATGCGGAATGGGCTATGATGCCTTTGCGCAGAGGATCCTCCGGGTGCATAGCCCAGATATGACCTGTAGTCCGGAGAAGAGGGGAGGGAGCGATGAGTGAAGGGGCAAAAAGCAGAGCAGTTCAGTTGGAGCTGGTAGTGTGCCGCTGTCCTGGGTTTATCTCGAAGCGCTGACGGCGGCTGCTGGCCAAAATGGCCTGTCGGGTTCTGCTCACCCTGTAGGTTAGTTATTCTAGGGAGCAGCATGTATGTGGTGGGATTGTACGGAGCACATTATTATCGAGCACTTCGTACATACAGGGCGGATGGAGGGACCTGGACGGAACATATCAGATCCGACTGCTGGGAGCGCGCATGTAATGTACCTGCGGTGTACACCTGGCACGATGGACATTATTTTTGGGATGCTGTCGCAGCAGGCCTCGGACTCAGGCGATTAATAGTGGGGATAGGGTGGGCTCTGGCAAAACCTTATGAAGCGGTATCTAGTGTTCAATCTTGAGCAGATGGTGGTTCTCGGCGTGCATATGACACGAGCTGCCGGGCAAGGGGCGCAAGAGCAGGAGCAGCAGCAGGCGCAGGAGCTGGTTTGGAAGCATCGTGTTGCTGGACGAGCGCCGCGATCGAGAGAGTAGCAAAACGCCGTGGCTGCAGTTTGTCTGTTGAGGGTGTCGAGCAGTTTGGGGCGGACGCAGGGTTGCTCGACGGCTTGGCTGCGGCGGCAGGGCGAATGAAGAGCAACGCAGCGTTCTCAACAAGGCCCCGGCCTGTCCGTTTCGAGGCAAAATGATTTTCTAATGGCTGTTATGCGAGGGAACGGCCTTGCGCTCAGGCCGCCGTGGATGGCTTTGGATGCTTTGGCCGCCCGCTTTCCATTTTGTACGCACGTTGGGTGCAGAGCAGAGACAGCGGACATCCCAGAAAGGAGGGCATCAAAGGGCAGTATGTACTGTGAGCACTGCGGCCTGCCAGCATTGTCCCCGTCGCCCTCTCCGCTGTGCTTCCGCTGGCTGCTGCAAATAAGTTATAACTGCGAATCCATATGCCCATGATAGCGCCATCTTTGCATCTCTGCTAACTAGTACGAAGTCGGGACCTCCGACCGATACATACCCTCGTCCTGCTCTCGTCACCCCTCGACGGCTGCTCTGCCGTCGTCATAAATCCTTAGCCTGCAACTGCCCGCCCAAAAAGACAATCCACGCCTCGCCCGCCAAGCGCTACTGCTCTTGGTGCTGGTGCTGTTTGTCCCCAATCCCAATCCCAATTCCCAATCCAATTCCCAATCCCGAACGCTTTATTGTCCTATCTGCGAGGCCTGCCCTCGACAGCGCCGATCTGCCTTGAACCGATATACACACCATCTCTCGCCCGTCGCCGCCGCCGCCGCAGCACTCCACCACCACCACCACCACCACACCCTCTCCCAGCCCTCGATACTCTTCCACTCCACCTTCTGCGACCACTTCGCTCACCCTTCAGCAGTGCCACCGGACCACTCACCACACCATTAAGCCGCGTCTCGAGCCCCCAGCGAAGCATCAGGACACGGCGCTCTGCCTGCTCGTCCGACTTGCAGCCTCTTCCACGGCACTCCCGCCCTCCAGGATGATACGGCCTCCACAAGCTTTCACTGTACATCGCGCCTGACAATCCTTCAGACTCGGACGGTGACATGGTTGCATTACAAGATTAAACATCCGTGGCGACGTTGGTGCGATCGAATGCCCGACGTTTTAAGCCATAGCAATTTTTCGACGAGATATCGAGGTCATGGGTGACTCCACCGAGGACATGACTGCTGGCGGGGAAAATGGTTTGGACAGACAGGAGAGGAGCTCGCCCGCGTCGTCGGTCTGCGACATGAACGCTGAAGAGCTCCCTCGGCCAGGGACTGCACCTTCGCAAACCATCACGGATGCTGAGAGGGAGGAGGAATCCACACCTCAGGCACATAATGTGCAACTACCGGCCGCATTTGTGCCCTCGCTGGACGAGTCGGACAGCACCCCTCGCTCAGAGGTGCCCTCTGTCTTGGATGCAGCCGGGGCATGGGATCCACAAGGCACCACTCAACAAGCGCAGACCGTGACTTCGGAGCAGAGCTACTTCTCTCCCCAGCCGTTACGTTACTATGCTCCACGCCTTCCTACGTCCACTACCAACTCTACGGAGCCTTCACCGACAGGCAGTCTGAATGCTTCTACGACATCCATTCACCGTTCTCATTCCACGATCGAGCGGCCTGCAACGACATCTGAACACCGCGACCGGCCTACTGTACAAAGGGACGTCTCTACCGCATCTACTGCCAGTGTTGCAACAGTCAGAGCCTTCTCAACTGAGCCCATCAAATCACATGCGACTCCCCCTAAACCACAGCGGGATGTCCCTCACTATCCCAACCAATCGTATGCTGCGTTACAATTCCAACACTACCCTCCACCGTATTCACCTCACATTCTACGAACTCGAAGTTCTCACCCTTCACATTACCCTTCCCACTCTGCTCACCAGATAACCACCTTTGGCATAGCACCCGAGCAACACCGTGATATTATGGAATCTGGCTCGAGAACAGTAGGAAATTCACCAGCGAGCAGCCCTGGTCTCTTCAGCCCCCGAACTCCCCCTTTACGGCACTCCCATCATGCACCAGAGGACCATGGCTATTATTCAAGCCCCTATCTGCATTACACTCATAGGCAAGCGCCCAAAGAAACCCACGTTGCCGATGTCGACGTAGATCCTATCTCCGGTCGTAAGATCATTAACCAATATGAAGTCATAGATGAATTAGGGCGTGGCGTACATGGAAAGGTCAAATTAGGAAGAAATCTTGAGACCGGCGTCTACGTCGCTATCAAGATCGTCGATCGATACTCGAAACGTCGTCGGCTGGGAAAGAACACCAGCCACGAAGACAAGATAAAGAGGGAAATCGCTATCCTAAAGAAAGCGCGCCATCCTAACATTGTCAGCTTACTCGAAGTCATCGATGATCCTACCAGAAAGAAGGTGTACATTGTACTCGAACACGTCGAGCTAGGAGAAGTAAAGTGGAGGATAGAGGGAGCAAAAGAAGTTGCTCTTGTTGAATGGAGACGTTTTCAACGGGAATCAGAGGGAATCTTTGACAACGATGCTGCAGCAATCGAAGACGAGAAAATAATCACTCTGGCGCACCAAAGACTCGAGAAACATGAAAGACAGCGATTGAAGAAGCTGCACCTTCGAAGAGTTCAGAACTCTGGGTTGCATAACTGGAGCTTCGAACATGGGGGAGACTCGGATGATGACACAGACAACGGTCGAAGCTCTCGGGCATCAACCGCACGTTCTGAGAGCAAATCAGAAAAGCAGCATGGATCAGGCGACCATAATAAACACGATGACGACGAAGGTAACATGAACACCGCATTCCGAACTCAAACTCCCACCAGTTATCAGCAGGATGCTCAACAGATGACATTTACAGGCTTGGAAGGTACCATGTATGGTGCATACGATACAGAAATGCCCCGCGGGCGAACGCCGAGCCTCGCTAGCAGCGCTTCCTCTCACTATGCAGATCTTGACGATACTAGTGAGATCCCAGAACATTTTCGCTACGTTCCCCTTATGACCCTTGACGCTGCTCGCGATGCTTTTCGAGACACCGTCCTCGGTTTAGAGTATCTCCATTACCAAGGCGTCATACATCGAGACATCAAACCCGCAAATCTCTTGCAAACAAAAGAACATCGGATTAAGATTTCTGACTTCGGAGTATCCTACCTCGGGAGACAATCATCTGATGGTACCGACGACCAATCGGAATCGGATGCACAAGATGCAGACGAAGCTATTGAGCTGGCAAAAACCGTTGGTACACCTGCTTTCTATGCACCTGAGCTTTGTCAGACCGACGCCGACGAGGATACCCCTCCTGTGACAGGACAAATCGACGTATGGGCATTAGGTGTGACGCTCTACTGCCTTGTGTTTGGTCGTGTCCCTTTTCACGACATCAATACCTTCGCTTTGATGCGGCTTATCACAGAGACTGAAGCATACATCCCTCGGTACCGACTGAAAGCAGTATCCGAGAAAATGAATTCACGGCCCAATTCTCATGGTCGTTTCTACCACTCGATAACCAGCAACAAGAGATCACCACATGATCTTGAATATGAGCATGTTGATGAGACTCTGCACGATCTTATTAAAAGGTTACTTGTCAAGGACCCTCGGAAACGTATCACCCTTCATGAGATCAAGCATCATCCCTGGCTGCTGCAAGGAATCGACAATAAGATCGCATGGGTCGAAGAGACAGATCCGACCCGGACAACACAAGGACGGAGAATTGAGGTTTCCAAAGACGAAGTCGAGAAGGCCGTCGTTCCTATCACTCTTATTGATCGAGTTCGATATGGAGTTAAGAAAACGTTCAACACTGTCATGAGTCTTGGCACGCGCGGTGCATCGAGGAGGCGTGCGCAAAGCTCGGCAACCCATGGAGAGCCGCCTCAGAATTTGTCTACGGCATCATCAAGCAGCACTATAAGCCAAGAAGGTCGTCGACCCAGCCTGGGTTTCAACGAATCAATCTTCGCAGCGCTTACAAAATCGAGAGAAGGGGAGCACCCGCTAGCCCAGAGCGTTACAGCAAGCCCTGAAGCACAAGAACATGTGAGATATTTTGAAACCCCTCACTCAAGGTCTCACTCTCCTGCGGTCAGCATTGAGAGCAATGAGCATCCTGGGCCCTTGAGAGGTTCATCCAGACCCCCTCCCCCAGAACGTGCATATTCAACCATGTCCACTGCTGCTTCAGTTCGAACAATCAGGCAATCGGATCTGCATGTTCGACCTGCTTCGCCCGTATTACCTCCCGCGTTGCCAGGAACGCCAACAGCGTTAGATACGCCCGGAGGCTCAAACCTTGGTGGAATATTCGGCGGTGTGCCTCGTCGACTCGTTAATAGCGTTCGAAACCGGGACAAAAATGTATCTTCAAACAATGAACACGGCAGAGCCAAATCTATTGACCGATTGGTAGGCGCAGACGATGATGCGCATGGGGGACCAAGCATCGCATTGAGCAACACGTTCGCTTCTGGTCACGTTGACCAGCCCGCCGTACTGAAGGAAATGTCATCACCTGTTTTGGGCCCGTCTGCTCCCGGACAACTCTTCCCAGAACCTGTCGATCGTGCGCTATCCCGTCAGTCGTCCATCTCCTCAGCCTCGTCCCGCATGAATCACAACCACCACCATCATCATCATCATCACCACGGCGGTCATGATATTGAAACTGGCCCAACTCTCAGTGCCTATCCATTCCCTGCTTTCAGGCGAGGATCCTACGATGACCGATTTGATCACGCTAAAGACGAGCTCATCCGACAAAGAGTGCATGAACAGACCAGAGAGCGAAACAGACCGCATTCTGATAATTTCTCTCGTCCAACGAGTGCGCTCAGCCAGACAGCTTGCCCACCGAGCCCGGATGATGAGGAGTTCTTTGAACGTCATGAACGTCAAAGGCTAGATGATCTTTTCAATCAACAACATCCAGGGCAAGGTCCCTCAACTGAGACGAGCCCTACCACTGGTCCATTGTATGCTAATTCTGGCCAGTCTCGAAGAACTTTGACATCCAGCTCCTCTGAAGATCATTTGACCTCAATGTCGCAATCAACATCGAATCCATCCATTCCTTCGGTGATATCAGCGGACTCGTCTCTAGCCCCGGACGATTGCTCCACGATAGTTAACACAGGTCAAGTTACTGGGTCACCTGATGACACGTATCAAGAAAACCCAATGGCACACGAGGATTATGGCTATGATGGAGACCATCCTATTGAGAGTGGAGATGATGATGAAGATTCGGATGAAGATTTTATTGTTATGGCAAAGAAAAAGAAGAAAAGCGACTCGGAACATAGGAGGGAGAGTATCTCAAATGCAGAACTATCGCGGGGTTACCTCCGAAGGGAACTTGTCAACAGCCGCAGGCGGTCGGCCCGTAGTGGCAGCAATGGAACGGTGAAGAAAGTCAGGCCACTAGGAGAGTCGGGTGATGAAGATCATCATCGAGAAAATTCTTCGGAAACTTTATGACGCGGGATTCGCTATGGCACCCCACGACAAGAACATATAAACACGATATATTTGTACGAATACTTTTGCCATTATACAAGCGGTGCAGTTGAATGGCCGTCTCCTGTTTTATACCCCATCTGGGGCTTATTTGGACCCCCTGTTCAACATCAGATACACGCACGATTCAAACCTCACATGGTTCATGTATATCTTTCGCAGTACACATCACTTTTAGCGAAGGCGTTCAGGGGAGGGAATTAACTGCCGGCGAGAGCAGTATTCACAGGATGTAAAACGGAATTGGGTTACGCACAGTTTTTTACACGCATGGCATTTGGGGCGGGCTTTTTATATTCTTTTTCCTTTCCGCTAGGGAAGATTCTTTGTATACTTTTGTTTGCGCTAGGATTTTTTGAGGCCGGTCAGGGGAGCAAAGGCATTATAGACTCGGGTCATATTTTCCTTTTTTTTCCCTCTCTGATCTCTCTACTCCTGTTCTTTCTTCTCTTCTCCTTCCGTCATTCGATTCGGGTGAAACAAAAGGGCATGGGAAGTATACCCGTATCCCTTTTCCGAAGTCGTCTGATGCTTTTTGAAAGAATTCTACGGTTATGGTGGCATTGGCCTTGTATTCCTTGTTACGGAACAATAGCCTTGGTATATAGGTATACTTTATTGGCGGTTTAGGTGTGGCGTTGTGGAAGGACATGTGAATGGGCAGGCCTGTCCAGCTGCAAACTGTGTTTGCGCGGGCATTGTGGTACATAGAAAGTAAATATCCCCGTAGTAGTAACGCAAATGGTTTTACATTAAGGAGATTCAGGAAGGTGACAATATAAGTGAAGTATGCATAATTGGAATATACTAAGGAGCTGATCTACATGGTTATTTTGAGGATTGATGCTACCTACGTAAGTGCCAGATGAGTTACCGATGGCGGGTTTAGTTTTTGCATTTTTGATTTTCCGAACAGGGGTGTTTGTGAGATTTTTATCCTAGGAGAAACATTGGAAATATGTTCGTTCGTTCGTGTATGTATGGATGGATATACGGAGGAGTCACAGTACATACATTAGTACGGAGAAGACGCGCATATCTTGGGAACCAAGTATATTCCGCAACTGTAACATTCACCCCTATTCTCGCATGCCATGCCAGGGCGCCAAACTATGGGAGGAGATCAGAAGTAGAGTGGAAGCAAGACGCTGGGTCGGTAGATGATATGTGGAGAAAGAAGGGGACCTGCATTTTCACTTCACTTCACTTCCCTTCCTTTACGCATGCTTTTTGTCCTACGATTCTAAGTATTGTTACTACCGCGTACGAGGCTCAACAAAATACAGTCACGAATGAATAGTAGGTTGATGAGGCATTTCCTCCGAAGGCATCCGTCCGCTTCCCCCCACCCCGCTCAGCTCAACCTCATCGCTTGCTTGCTTGCTTGCGTTGCTCACCCAGCTCACCAGCTCAACATGTCCCATGTCATGTCCCCATGTCCCCATGTCCCCATAGCCCCAGCATCCGACCGTCGCGTACTGAGACATGCATGGTTCGGCGGGCCGGACTTGGCATACCGGGGTTTGCTGTATGTCTTGCAGGTTTTGCGACATGGAGGGTGGGTTTGGTTACATACGTTGAGTTTAGTAGGATGGATGCTTGCTGGGGTGAGCGGTGTGTAGGGTGGTGGGATGCGGGAGGGGATCCTGTTGGTGAGAGGGGGCTAGGATTAGAGAGGGGTGGGTGTTGGATTGGATTTGGGGTTATTTTTTTGCTGAGGGATGGTTCTAGGGGATCCTTGTTTGGTTTATTGAGGGCGTTTTTCGAGGACGTTTGGGTGTGACTGGTTTGAAGGATGGGATGGGTGTGTGTGTGGATGGGGTGAGAGGGTGGCGTTGTGTGAGGGTGTCGTTGTTGTTGAGGAATCAAGATTTTGATGTCGGGGGTTGTTTAGTATGATGACTACGACGGACTACTTGCTTGGCTTTTGTCGGGAAGCGTGAATGTGATGGTGTGAGTGCTTATGTAATCTATCCGATGCTACTTTACCGCTTCAGTCAACCTCAACCTCCTCAGGTTGACTTCGCATCTTTCTCATGATGTGGTATCAACATTCATTATGACTAATTTCGACAAGATATCTAGCGATTTTCCATCTTTTCATATAGGATGCTGTTTAACGATTTTCCTTTTTATGGTATTATGTCAGAGATCTCATTGTCTTTTTCGTCTTCTATCTTGATTCCACCGTTATACTCCGTGCTTGAGTATCTATGGATATGTCTTCTCTTCGCGACACGATTGTCCTCTACCATATCCACTCGGACTTCTTCACCGTGTGTATATACTGGGGGGCTAGAATCCAGTCTCATAACTTGGCAGTGCGGTACACGACCCTATGTCGAGTTCATAACTATACTTGACCATGTTTCAATATGGCACCTCAAGCCAAAAGCATCATGTTAAGAGCAAGTCAGTCACGTGGAATTTCCATATCCAGAGATACCTTTCTAAAGTAAAAGCCTTTCCACTACAACACTTGCACCATTGCCTAGGAGCTCCTACCGCTTCGAGTAGATATCCATTGTCACTGCTTCCTCTAACGACAGGTGCTGTTTCCTCTATCTCTATCGCTCTCTCGTTTTCTCACTCACGCAATCCTTCCGTTTAAGAATGTTAACACTCACACAAATCTCTCCACTTTCATCTTCACTCTTACACACACCAACCATCTCACTAACTAAACATCCACATCCATATTACCACCATAACTTCAATATCAAACCCAAGACATCTCACCAAGATTCTCACTAACAACCAACACAAAATGGGCAATTCCATAACTCTTACTCCCCCAGAGGACGACATTGAGGCGCAATCTTACGACTACTCCTATTCAGATTCAGATCAAGAATCCTCCGGCTCATCAACCCCTCTCCTTCATTCCCCCGGCGCTACACTTTACAACACTGGTATTCAACTGGGGTCTACTGCTTCCCTTCATTCAGATCGAGATTCTTCCGACTCATCACCAGCTCCGAGCGGTCATCTCCCCGATGGTGCCACTGGCCCCAGCAGGATCGAAGTGAAATACACTTTCCCCGTCCATTCAGATCGAGAATCTTCCGACTCATCATCGATGAAATCATCGACGGAAACATCTCCTTGGCAGCATCTTCCAGTGGATACTGATCCTACAGTGCTAGTATGTCCTATCTCTCGGCGTAGGAGGCGTTGTTGCTGTGATGGAATCCTTACTATTCTCACGCTTATTTTCTTTTGGATGGCTCGTCTTGTTCGTGGGGATGATACTTATCCTACGAATTCGCTCAATACGACGTATCCAGTTCCCGACGTGAATGGGGGGTGTTTGTTTTCGAAACCATTTTGGACTAATGGTACTTGCCCTGTGACTTCGTTCGGTTCCATATATCCTATCCCCAAGGAGCAGATGTTGTTTATCTCGAATTCTTCCTTCTGGACCGAAAACCAAGATACCAATGGCACTTCCCTCGTAAATCTCAGCACCGAAAAGCAAGTTCCTAATGATACTTGTCCTGCGAATTCATTTAATACGACATGTCCTGCTCCCTACATGGAGCAGACACCTGATCCAGGGTCCCTCAGGACCGAAACCCAAGACACCAACGATACTTTCCCCGCAAACTTATCCGACACGACGAGTCCTACTCCCTCCATGGAGCAGATGCGGACTGAGAACGAAGTCGCCACCATCAACAGCTCCTCTAAAACTCGTACGAATGAGTTGATGGTGGTTCAGACAACGTCGACCAGAACTCCCGAACCAACTTAACTGCGTTTCACCACTCCAGAGTGTACAGGTTCGTGGAGGTGCATTGAATGATCTTGATCGATCAATGGGATGAGATACGGAGCGGGAAGGTCGTTATCCAAGACTTTGCTGGGGAATTATACTGGAGGGATATAAGGACGTAGATGAGTTGCTGTCAAGGAAGACCTCGAGGATGGGATGAATGAGTGTTAGATCTCGAGGATCGATGTCGTATATGAGCTTTATTGTATACTGGGGAGACTAGGTGGGTATTTGTTGTTAGGGGGACTTATTTGTCTTGGATACATTCGTTTATTTGGGTTATGATGAATCATTGTATTTGAAATACATGCTTTCTTTTGAGAGATGAGGGAGGTATTGCTATTGCAGTCATCATCAACCGCAAGAAACTCTTTTCATTCACGGCAGTTCGTTTTAGCTTATGAATGAGAATGCTCTATATTTAATTATCCAATACAGCACTTGAACCATACATGGTGGACTCAACTAGTGAAGAGAAGCGAAGGCAAGATAGATGATGCAAACCTGAAGACCATATCTATAAACGAGCCCCTATAGCTAATACATTACCCCCCAATCCTTACTTAAAATCCCCAAAGATCCACCCCATCTCAAACCCCATCTCCAGCCGAAAAACAAATCCTAGTAAAACACCAACGCCATAAACAAGTTCAATCATCCCATACACACGGCATAAAAAAGCCCCAAAGCCGCATAACCCACCACGCAAACAACCTATTCAACCTCCCCCTCAATCCCCCTCAACCCAACCAAAAGCCTCTCAAAACTCTTCTCTCCCTTCTCTTTCACCTTCCTCTCGTCAGCCCCCCCTCTCCTACC
>AJFL01002086.1:0-22759 GCA_000467735.1 Rhytidhysteron rufulum CBS 306.38
GGGGGTGGGTCGTATGTGGGTGTTGATGGGGAGGGGGGGTTGAGGGTGGTGTTGAGGGGATTTAGGAAGTTTGTGGTTTTGATGATGGGGGGGAGGGAGGGGTTGTTATGAGGGAGAGGGAGTTGATGTGAGAAGAGAAATTGATTGATGAGAGGGAAGGATGGGAGTGATGTGTTTATTATGGAGATTGGTAAATATCACGGATACATGCACGGATATCGTTGTGGGATTCACAATGTACGGCATGTACATATATCAAGGTAAGAAGAGTGAAAGGAAGAAAAGAGAGGACGTCAACTAACCAATTAAGCAGCAACGGATATGACCTCAGCCTTACCGGCATTGCAAGGGCAGCTGGCGATCAAAGTAGCATAGCGTGGAGGGGCAGGGAGTTCATCCCACTTTCCACTTCCACCAATCCAACACCCACCGACAGCTGCCTTAGCATACATCACCCTGACACCTCTTTTTTTCTCCGCCTTCCAGTCTGACTGTCTCTACATTTCATGCTTCGTGTCTATATACCCTTCAATCGCATACCCAGACCTCCACTATCTTATCCGTGCTTATCTAAACTACTGCAACATCGTCGCTACCTCGCTTCTTCTTCTACCCCAGCCTTCCGGGGCTCGCCTGTTGTTGCGCCCATAGCTCCGTTTCAACGTCCCTTCACTGCTGCCGCGAAAATGGACGTTAGGGATTTGTCTGAGAGACCTGGCTCGTCGGGTGATGATCTGAAGCTTGTGAATCGGCTTGGCGAAAGTAGAAGCCCGTATGTAAGTGTCCGGGCTGTCTCTATGCGGCTTTTGCTATGCATTTGGAGCTTACAAAGTCCGTGTAGGTGCGCGGACACATGCATAATCCTGTCGCGTGGCAGATGTGGGATTCTGAAGCTTTGGAATTGGCTAAGAGGTCCAATCGACTGGTGTTTGTTAGTATAGGGTATGCGGCGTGTCATTGTGAGTACATACCTTGTGGATGACTTCTGTGTGAATGTGCTAAGCTGGATTGTGTATAGGGTGCCATGTAATGGAGCGCGAGTCTTTCGAAAACCAAGAGGTAGCTAAGATCCTCAATTCTTCCTTCATCCCGATCAAAATCGACCGTGAGGAACGACCCGATATCGATCGCATATACATGAACTTTGTCCAGGCAACCACTGGTTCTGGCGGATGGCCGCTTAACGTCTTTCTTACTCCTGATCTCCAGCCTATCTTTGGAGGGACTTACTTCCCTGGTCCTAGCTCAACAACTGGAATGGGAGAGCACACTGGCTTTGTAGGAATACTGGATAAGATCAGTGATGTTTGGCGGAGGCAGCCACAACGGTGCATAGATTCGGCAAAGGAGATTACTGCGCAATTGCAGGAGTTTGCGCAAGAGGGAACTATTTCTCGAGCTGGACATGAAGGACCGGATGCTTTGGATCTGGAGCTGCTGGATGACGCCTACGAGCATTTTGCTGCGAAATTCGACCCTGTAAATGGGGGCTTTGGAGGCGCACCGAAATTCCCTACACCAGTTAACCTATCGTTTCTTCTGAAGCTGGGGCAACTTCCCAGTGCGGTGGAAGATGTGATTGGCAGTAATGAGGTCGAAAATGCAAAAGAGATGATCTTGCAGACACTTAAATCTATGAATAATGGAGGGATTCATGATTTGATTGGGAATGGGTTTGCTAGATATTCCGTCACCAAGGATTGGAGCTTACCTCATTTTGAGAAGATGTAAGTACATTTGAAACCATTTGAAGTCATTACTAACATAAATTCAAAGGCTTTACGACCAATCACAACTGTTGCCGCTTTATCTGGATGCTTACCTTGTAACACAAGATCCCGAGTACCTGACAGCTGTTCATGATATTGCTACTTATCTTACTTCCCCACCTATGCATTCTTCGACTGGCGGATTCTTCTCCGCGGAAGATGCGGATTCGTTCTACCGACCATCTGATAAAGAGAAACGCGAAGGTGCTTTCTACGTTTGGACACTAAAAGAATTCCAATCGATCCTTGGTGACCGCGATGCCGAAGTACTCGCCCGGTACTACGATGTCCAAGAAAACGGGAATGTAAGCCCGGAACACGATGCGCATGACGAATTGATCAATCAAAACGTCTTAAACATCAAATCAACCCCTGAAGCATTATCCAAAGAATTTGGCCTTTCAATCGATGAAGTACGAAGGGTATTATCGGAAGGCCGAGCCAAACTCCTTGAACACAGGAATAAGGAACGACCCCGACCAAGTCTCGACGATAAAATTGTCGTATCATGGAATGGACTCGCTATTGGGGCTCTCGCGCGTACTAGTGCTGTGATTCAAGAGAAAGAACCTGAAAAGGCTTCTACCTACCTCTCAGCAGCCGAGTCCGCCGCCGCTTTCATAAAAACGGAACTCTACGACCCATCTGCAAAGACCTTAAAACGTGTCTACAGAGATGGACCAGGAGAAACTCCCGGCTTCGCAGACGACTACGCCTTCCTCATCTCCGGTCTCATTGACTTGTACGAAGCCACCTTCAACGATGAATACCTCTCCTGGGCAGACGATTTACAGAAAACCCAACTACAGCTTTTCTGGGATAACGAAGGACTGGGGTTCTTCTCCACAGCCGAAGGCCAAAGAGATCTAATCCTCAGACTCAAAGACGGCATGGACAACGCCGAACCCGGCACCAACGGCATCTCAGCCCAGAACCTCGACCGCCTAGCCGGCCTCCTAGAAGACGCAACCTACACCCACCGAGCCCGAGAAACAGTCTCAGCATTCGAAGCCGAAATACTCCAACACCCCTTCCTATTCGCCTCACTCCTTGACGCCGTCGTTGTAGGGAAATTGGGCCAGAGGAATGTAGTCGTTACGGGGGAGGGCGAGAGGGTGGAGGAGTGGTTAAGAAAGCTTAGGAGGGCGCCTAAGTCGTTGGGTACGGTTAGTAGGGTTGGGAAGGGGATTAGGTGTCAGTGGTTGAGGGGCAGGAATGGCGTTGTTGAGAAGCAGGATGGTGGGAAAGAGGGGGTTTGGATTTGTGAGGGGGGCGCTTGTAGGGATGCGCTGGCTTTCGGGATGGAGGAGTTAGGGAGGGGGATTAGGGGGATTAGGTAGGTTGGTTGGTGGAGGGGATGGTTTAGGGGGAGGGTGAGGGTGAGGGTGAGAGGGGTTTACAGAGGTAGTTGTTCATATCTTTGGCTTTTTGCAATTAGGCATGACAAAATGTGGATATGGAAGGTGGGTTATGGGCTTGTGAATATTTATTTGCATTTTGCGTTCTGGGATGTGGTAGTGTGCTTTTTGGTGGTTGTTTGTAGCGGCTTTCAACAGCTAGGGTTATGATATCTTGTTATTCTCTATGAGTCGTGGGTTAGTGGTGAAGTGTTGAAGTGTGAGTTCATAGGTTTTGGAGGCTTTGAGGGGCTGTGCTTGATTATATGCCATTTTTTATTAAGTCATATATTATAATATCGATTTTTGATGGATAACATATTTAGAGGGGGACTGTAAATGATTAGACGTACTCCATAAGCGGCATGTCCTTTTTGGTGCTTAAGTCACGCGCACTGCAATTTTAGCACGGAAGAGAGGATAATAATTTCGCTTATCTATGAGGCTGAAGGTTGATATAGATAAGGCTAAGCTGGGGAATTAAATTCTTGGAAATAGAGGATGATCTTTTTTGGTACGGTGATTGGATTAGGAGTGGTGGGGGTGTACTGCATTTTTAGCCCGGGAGAGAGGATATTCTCGCAAGGCAGAATTTTGATTCATTAGATTCCGGTGAAGGATTTTAGCGAACAATCCGCTGTCCTGGAATGTACTGCATTTTTAGCACGGAAGGGAGGATATCCTCGTAGGGTGGAAGTCTGGGGTTATGAGTTTCGGTGAAGGTTTCGGTCAAGAATTGTAGCTAACTATTCCCTGTGGGGATCGGGTTGTGCAGGCTGCGGTGAAAGACATTTCAACTACCGAACGAGCAGATCTCTTGTTCAATCACGTCGAAAGTGTACTGCAAATTTAGCACGGAAAGGAGGATGTTCTCACGAGGCTGAATTTTATGGTGAGGAGTCTTTGGGATGCTATTGGAGAGGACCTATGCTCTAACCTTTCACGTGACCCTTCGCGCTTCTACTTTCGAAGTGTACTGCATTTTTAGCATGGGGGGAGAGGGGTGACTTGTTTTGAGGTTGAGGATTGAGGTTGAGGATTGAGGTTGTGGGGTTCTGGTGAAGGGTTTATGTGATGACAATGGATGGAGATTTTGATTGGTGGGACACTGCACTATGAATTCAGTATGTTGATCTGTGGTTGGTTGACAATAAGATGCGCCTATTGCCATCCTAATGTATCTACTGCAAATTTAGCACGGAAGAGGCGATTAGGTTCGTTCCGGGGAAGGATTGCTGGGAATGGGGGAAGAGGCAGGCAAATGATGGATGAGGGTTTATCAGATATTTTGATTGGTCGTTGTGTTTCACTGGACGATTCGTATTCAATAATGAGGGTACGTGTCTTGTTGTTTAGGATCATGGGTAAGCGATGGTATCCTGTCTTCCGGGCTAAATTTGCAGTACAGTTTGTACGTTTCCGGTGAACCATTTTTGGCCAGAGACTAGACCAGGCAAGCGTAAGCGTCTTACACCGTACTGCAATTTTAGCCCACAAGAAAGGATATTCTCGCAAAGCTGTAGTAGGTTCCGATGATAGACTCTTATTTAGGGTGTTTCACTGGTCGACAAAAGTGTACTGCAAATCTAGCCTAGAAGAGAGGATTAAGTTTTACGGGGCTAGGGCTTAGGGTTGTAAGGTCCCGGTGAAGGATTCCTGCGTGGAAGGTTGATATAAGATAGGTTTGATTGGTTAAGTTCAATGTTACACTACACTAATCATTCGCAGGCTGATATGTAAGATAAACAGTAAAAATATTAGATAGTTAATAAGTGGCTGGTTATGAGTTGTCTACTTTTGGAATTAAAACTAATATACTGCAATTTTAGCACGGAAGGGAGGATATTCTCGTAAGACCGGATTCCGGTAAAAAATTCTTGGAGATGGGAGGCGGGTATGAGGGCGGTTTGATTGGTGGGTTGAGTGTTACTTTCACACGACTGCAATGGTTTACTGCATTTTTGGCCTGGAAGAGAGGATGCAAACTCAGATAATCAGAGGGTTGATAATGAGTGCGGTTGAGTGCAGTATGCAATATCTTCACCGGATCAGCATCCTATCCAATCGTAGCCAGTGATTCAATTCATCAGTGAAGGCATCTTGTTGCCTAGGATCATGTGTAAGCGAAGTTATCCTCTCCTCTGGGCTAAATTTGCAGTACATGTCGTTGCTGCGATCCACTGAGGACTGGGTTTGTAGTGTTCCGGCGAAAGATCCTGCTGATAATGAAGAGGGTGGGCGGAAGGTCTCCGTGTCCTCGTTCCAGTGGTCGCCTTGTCGTCTGCTACCCATAGGCCGACGTATATAAAACGTGAGCACTTCGGTTGTGGCGACTCTGTCGCACTGTACTGTGACTTCGTGCATTGTACTGCAATTTTAGCCCGGAAGAGAGGATATTCTCACAAGGCTGAGATTTGGGTGTGGGGTCGGTTCCGGTGAAGGATCACTGCAAGCAGAGGGGTTCTCGTAGCGATTTCTCTATTTTGGGAAGTGTACTGCAAATTTAGCGTGGAAGAGGGAGCGACTTGTGTGGGTTATTGGGTAGGTTTTATCTGAAAGGAATAATGTTTCATTGCATGTAATTTGTCGTAGGTCCTGAATTCCATGATCTATACAATGATGAGGTAGGTATCTTATGAGGTTCCTTCCTCTAGGGCGCTTGACATATCATCCAGTGAAGTCTACAAAATGATCGAGGAAATCTGAGAAGATAAGAGGGCTTGCGTCAATATGTCTAGATAACTTCGCTTCCCCATGACCCAATACGACAAAAGTACGGGATGTACTGCAAATCTAGCCCGGAAGAAACCTTAAGCCAAGACATCAAAACCTTACTAAACCCTTCTCATTCGTTCTTAGAACACTACTATTCATGTTATGTTCCCGTTGTTTCTCATAGTATGTCGTATCGTGCCAGTGTTCCGGAGCCGATCTGCAAGGCTGAACACCCACTTAGACTCTCTCTTTCCATTCTCTCAAACACGGGACTGATTGTACTGCATTATCTTGCCGGGCGATAAGATAACTTCACTAGATTCTATTGAAGTGATGATTGTGATTGGGTAGATCGTTGCTCTCCGGTGAAGATGTGGGTCAGGCGCGCGCGGTGCACTGCTTTTTCAGCACGGAAGAGAGGATGATGGTGATATAGTTATTTGTATGTATGTATTGGTTGTGAGAAGGCTAACCAGTAAGGCAGGCTTTTATCCTCTCTTCCATGCTAGAATTGCAGTGCAATACAGCCTAACATAGCCACCATTGTTTAAGTCTGCCTCGCTCATCAGTCATCGCATAATTCATACGGTTGGGTCAATATTGCCACAATTCCTGCAAATGCATCCCGAGAGAGAAGAGTGAATGAAACAACTTCAGCCTGGCCATAGTAAGATCTAGCGTTATGATTGGTTGGAACATGCATGAATCGATTCTTAATGCATGAGTAGTCTAAGGCTGAAGCACCTTTATACTCACAAGGCAGAAACGCTATACATGATCCCATTTATTGGTCAAGAGAAGGCAGATAAGAGGTATTGATTCAATTGGTTGCCTTGTAGATGAATGTCTTCTATTCTGGGCTAAAATTGCAGTGCATTTTGAACTGACCAACAACATCAGGTGGAAATACATGATTCCCAAGGCATGACGACCGCACATCATTCCGGTGAAGCATACCTAAACATCCCCGAAAAGATTGGCTAAAACTGGAAGACAAGCACACTGCAGCGTCAGTTCACGAATGTACCACTACTATGTAACAACCTGAGCTAGAGAGTTGGAAGACTTCCTCGTTTGTCAAAAGCGTAAACAATGAGGAGTGAATAAGGATAATTTGGACTAGCACTTCAGTTATCTCATCCGTGCTTCTACAGTCCAACATACCCAATCAACACAAACAGTAAGCATAAATAAGCCCTAAAAACCTTCCTACAGTCTCCTCCGGGCTAAAAAAGCAGTACACGCAGCCATTCCAACACTAGATCCATGAAAGTCGCAGGCGCCTTTGGCCCAAAAAAGGAGAAGCAAGCGTGATATCCTGGACAATTCTGGTGAACGCCTCGTAACGCAAAGAGAAAAAATCCTCTCCTGTACTGCTTTTTTAGCCCAGGAGAGAGGACACCCATATTGCCAAGCCCTGCACATAATTCCGGTGAAGGACTCTCAGTCAAGAATGAACCTCCCTTTCACCCTCTCTCCTGGGCTAAAAAAGCAGTATAGCCGAAAGCGATGCAGTAAACTCCAATAACATCTCAAACTATTAATCCACACAGGCCCATACTAAGTACCCTTCACCGGAAGTCTGCCTCTGAAATTCAGCCTCGTTAATAGATATCCTCTCTTCCAGGCTAAAAATGCAGTACCCTTGGTTGTTAATGGCAGCCTTCCAAGGTTGGATATTCACGCATCCTCAACTACCCACCCAACCAAATCCTCTCACCCCCTCCCCCAGCCAAAAACCCTAGTCCACTCTAATAACATCCCGAGCAACCAGTCTACACAGCTCCATCAAAAGCTCCCTTTCGCCGGAAGTCTATGACTAGAATTCAGCCTTGTCAGCAAGTGTCCTCTCTCCCAGGCTAAAAAAGCAGTACAACGCCGCCGCGCAAGAACATATAAACCTTCTCACCCTCTCTTCCGTGCTAAAATTGCAGTACAGGGGCGAGAGTGCCAATAGCAAATTGACATCCGTCGCCCATCACACCCAGTCACAAGAGCATCGCACATTCATCAAAACAAATCACAAACTCAATCCAAACATGACCTTGACAAATGAATAGACGAATCCATTCACATGCTAATCTACAAACCCCACGTGCCAATCACAAACCCCCCTCAATCCACCACACCCACATATAAGAAAGTATTTACTTTCTCTTCCTTCCCCGTCCACCCTTCGAACTACCAGTAGCCTTACCAGTAGCCTCCTCACCCTTCTGCTCAGCAACCTCAACACTGTCATCTCCATCCGCAGGCGCAACAAGAGGCTTATTGGCGAGTTTCTCCTCAGTTTCTTCCTTCTCTTCTTCATCATCAGAATCTCCGCCCTGTCCGAATTCGTTGACACGGCTGAAGTCGACCTTGTAAATGTACGTTTGGTAAAGGTATACGAAGAAAATAACGTCATCTCGAAGAGTGGCAAGTCTATGCAACGTAGGCATCTTGATTGTAAAGGCAAACAGATCATCAATGAAGGTGTTGAGGAACTTATACGTCATGGCTCTGCCGGGCATGTGAGCCACACTCTTGAGACGGTAGTTGATGTAGAGGGAAGGAACCATCATAAGGAAACCGTATGCATAGACGGAACCCACAAGAGTGGTGATGATGAAGCTGTACCATGACTTATGAGATTCGTACAAGAGGGAGTAGATGGCGTAGGCAACGAGGAGAGGAATCGCAACCCAGTAGAGGTACTTGAAGGCGATTTGGTCATATTCCTGCGTCTTCTTCTCTGTCTCAGAGAGGACGTGTTTGTCTTCGAAAACGACAGTGTAAGGCAAGAAAGAGCCTGGTGGTGTGGGTCGAACGCGGACATTGACGCTCTTGGTAATCTTCCAGGCTTCGATGGCAATACCCATGCCTTGACCAAATAGGATCATCCAGGAGGTATTTTCATTGTTATCCATGAGGTACAGGAAGATGATGGTTTGCATGACGACATTAGCAAGGATAGTACGGACTGACGTTCCGACATTGTCTTTCTTCTTGCGCCAGTGAGCAACGTCGTTCTTGAAGGCAAGCATCTCGAAGATCATGTGCAGCACACTGACTACTGCGGTGATACCTAGGAGGTATGAGTTGCTGTCAATGAGAATCTCCTTGAACATTTCAAGTTCCGAGCCATCCCCTCCGGATGGGGTGGGCTGTCCTGAGGCGGCTTGAGCTGCCTGCTGCTTCATACCTTCGTCCATGGCAGCGAAAATCGAAAATTTCCAGTTGGCCTGGTTGTTTAGAACCACATTGAAAGGAAGGCGAGTTACGGTCGAGTTAACCTCCACCATGTGTTTCTTGAGCTGCCAGAAGGTGTTCGTGAAGACAATCGGATAGTACCAACCATTCTGCCCTGTAGCATCTCTTGCGCCGGTCTGCTCTAGACGGACATGTTTGCGGACACCGGGATGGATGGTTGGGAAGTTCAAGACGCCAGAATCAGGAATCAAGGACATAGTGAAGTTCGAGTGGTAAAACGAAGCAATAACTTTAGGGGCATTGGCCTCTTCATCCTTCTCCTCCGTGGACTCTGGGCCTGAAAGCAAATTACGTGTCTTCGCAACTTTCTTCTTAGGAAGGTACTGTGTCAACGGCTGAATGAAATGGTATGCCTTGGTGGGATCATAACCGGTGACCGTAGGATCAAGCAAGCTACCAGACTGTGCAACATAGAAATGGGCAAACAAAGTTCCATTATGCTGGACTTCCTTAGGCACCGAAAATTCCGTATTGATTTCACGCTTGTCTTTATAGTCTCCAAACCTAAAGGCCTTCTCTTCAATCAGGAGGGTGTCCTTGGGTACGGATTTTAGAGCCGGCATAGCCAACGACGGCGAAATGTACAAGCTAATATCCAATTC
Source organism: Rhytidhysteron rufulum CBS 306.38 (assembly GCA_000467735.1). NCBI lineage: Eukaryota > Fungi > Ascomycota > Dothideomycetes > Hysteriales > Hysteriaceae > Rhytidhysteron > Rhytidhysteron rufulum. Next base: position 9,736 of record AJFL01002086.1, read on the forward strand.
TGTTCCTTGGGGCCACATGGGTGCAATATTATGCGGGATAGGACTGTACACAGCACCTGGGTTGAGTTCTGATGGACGCGCCGAATACTGCGGGATTGGCACATTCGCGCCTGGTACAGAAGCACCGCTTGAAGGAGCATTGGTAGTAGCAGCCTTCTGAGGCTGACCGAACAGATACTTGGAGCCGGCTTGAACGAGGAGGAAGATGCCAATACTTTGAATCGCCGTTCGCATAAACTGTCAAACCCTCAGTAAGCAATCGTGGGGAACATGTGGGGAGGATCTCCGGCAAGAAGACTTACGCCGCCAGCTCCGCCCTGCTCCTCCTGCTGTCGAGGAACTCGTTGCCCTTGTGGCTGGGACATGATGAATGTTGGCAAACGGATGTCCCTGTTGTGGTATGCCAAACGAAATAGTCAAGGAGGGCAATGAGGGAGATGAGGCTGGACGATGTTTCTCGACGAAATTAGGTGATGTGCCAAGAAGTCCAGGCTTATGATGTAAGTACGCTAATCTTCACAGAGGGCGCTTCGGCGTATCGAGTTAAAGCACCTTCAAATTGTTTTGCTACAACAAGTCCAGAGAGCCAATGAAGCCTAGAAAAGAAGCTGATATTGTACAGGCCTATTCTAGTATATACTAACCTTCGATTTATTACAGCAGCTTCACAGTCCGATGATGTCAGTGTTGCCTCCCTGTTCACCCACGCCCTATTACGTCCGTTAGTGGATGACTCCGTGAATAGCAATTGTCAAAAAATGGCCACCTAGAGGAATCCACGACACAACATATAGCCCAATCGTTCTTTCATGCCCCACGCTCCTTTGCTTGGGCCTTCTATAAAGCAACTGTTTCTCCCTGGCTTTGGCTTCTCAATTTTACAATCCCTTGACTTATACATACACACTTAGAACCCCACCATCCCACTCTCGCAGTTATGTCTTCGACAACATTCAACAATCGCCCAGTTGTATGCGTCTTGTAAGTATTATGGCTCCTCGGAATTGTATATTCTAACTATCTCCCAGCTGCGGTGCTTCTGATGGCAAATCCCCCGTGCATCTTGCCGCGGCACGTACGCTCGCGCAGGTATTACACCAAAACAACGCGAAGCTAGTGTACGGCGGTGGAACCGTTGGACTCATGGGTGAAGTTGCACGCACGCTCGTCTCCCTCTCCGGTCCCGACTCCGTTCACGGTATCATCCCGCAACCGTTGGTGCAGTACGAGCAGAGTCACGACCCGAACGATGCGAAGTCTCATAAGATCGATGAACAACTGTACGGAAAGACGACCATAGTGAAGGATATGCATACCAGAAAACAAATGATGGCCAAAGAGGTCATTGAAGGTGGTCCAGGTGGTGGATTCGTGGCTCTAAGTGGTGGTTACGGTACCCTGGAAGAATTGATGGAGATTACCACGTGGAACCAATTGGGAATCCATGAGCGTCCTGTCGTGGTCTTCAACGTGGATGGGTATTGGGATGGTCTGCTCACTTGGGTCAAGAATGCTGTGGGCTCTGGATTCATCTCGCCTTCATGCGCTGGGATCCTTGTAGAAGCTTTGAGTGCGGAGGAGGTGGTGGATTGCCTCAAAGGATATACCAAGGCTGAAGGAAGATTCAACCTGACTTGGGACTCACAATAATTGAGTTAGTATTAGGAGTGGATGAAGTAGCATGAAGAATGGCATTTTTGGCATCGCATGGTCATTATATCTTTTTCCAAGCGCAGTAGAATGAAGCTGTATTACGAAGTATAGATTTTGGGTGTTTAGGTAACGCGGTATCATTTGTCGGAATCAAGTCGAGTAATTAAATAACAATATAGAATGCCAAACCATATCTGTTTGAAGAAATATTTTCCCCGTAGAAAGGCAATAGGAAAAGAAACTATGCTACAAGAAACTCGACTTGTTGTGCCGTAATTTGAAAACTGAAGACCCAGATTACGCCGAGTTAGCTGGAGCCCACCCACAACGCCTTGCAATGATGGTATTTCCGACACCCCGAGAATTATGACCGGGAGATAAACCCATTGTCCAGGAGAGCTATGCAAAGGAACCGACCACCCGGATATCCAGCGGAAGAGAAACGTATTGAATTGAGGAAAAAGAAAGAAGACAGGAGTCTTGAACTGATCATTACGACAGATCCAGAACCTCGTGGACAGATGATGAAAGAGTTTGTCCAGTGAAAAGGTAAAAGTCATTGGCAGTGTTGCCTTTTTGCGACGAAGGCCACGATACCTACCTAGGAATTGGATGGCATACCTGGAAGTTGGAATCCAAATCCTGGAACGGGAGGCGGCACACCAATGGCGGCCTCCGACCTTGGAGAAGAGTGACGGGGCTCTGGTCCGCGTTCATGCTTGTGAAATCGTCGATGGCCAGAATCGGAACCGCCGCGAGAGGCAAAGTGGTTTCCATGCCCACGTCCACGACCTACATCAGGAGGCAAACGGCGACTCATAGCTAGAAAAGATTAGTGCGGACCAAGAATGTTATACTAAAGAACTCTTACCTTTTGAAGAGACCCCAGCACCAATTTCAATATCGGGTTCTTCAATCACCATACCGCCCTTGATTTCAACGCCTCCAGTACCACCATATTCGGCTGTCAAGACCCATTTACGGTCGGCATCAGTGAGTCGATTGATTGGTATGACACTGATGCCCTTAGTGTAATCACTGCATTCTCGAGGACCAAATCCAACGCCCCAGCGTGTCTAACATATGTTAGCAAAGTTTAGATGTGACCGGGAAAGACTTCTTACCTGGCGGGCCTTCGCAGCAATCTCTGGGTCTTGAGATCGTTCTAAAGCTTCCTTCGCGGCAACGGCATCCTGACGATTGACCATTTTGACAAATGCATGACGTTTCTCATGATTGACAATACAAGTTTGGACTTGGCCATATTGGTTGAATATGCTTTTGAGCTCACCCTCGGTGGCACTGGCGCCACCTACAAATAACGTTCGACTAAGAACCCTGATGTGGTCGCGTGGCAGAGAGCTGTCATGTTCAATGTATTTCGGTTGCATTCCATGAGAATTGCCGTAAGATGGGCTCTGTCGTCGTTGTGGAGGAGGGGTACGCTGTCGATACTCTTTATGATGGCCTCCCCGACCTCTCGTGCTACGACCGCGCCCGCCATCACGGTTATGTTGAGCTGCATTGTTACCTTCCGCTCCAGAGTTTGGATTATACACACCGTAAGTTGGACTATCGCGGCGATTGAGTGGAGAACGGCGGTTGGGTGGGCTAGTTTGACGATGCCTATAGTCTGGAGAACGGCTGCGCTCACGATGTCTATTGCCATTCTGTTCACGTTGATCTAGTTGTCGTGCATTCTGCTGCCCATTTTGTTGTCCATTCTGCTGAAGAAGCGGTTGCTGACCGCCGAACAATGGAGCGACTGGGGGCGGAGGAACTACTGCAGGTGCACCACCAGTTTGGCTCGCTGCCATAGCAGCAAGGAGAGGAGCAGCTTGTTCAGCTGGGATTAGACCAGTGGCAATAGCCTGGAAAAGCTGGAGCATTAATTCATTACCGCCTGGTGCAGGAGCCGCTGGTACAGCCTGTGTATTGGTGGATGCAACTGGTGGGTTAGGTGGAGCAGCATATGGCTGGGCTGGCTGGACTACGTTCTGCTGATATGTATATGATGGTTGACCATTTGGAATACCATTACCTTGAGCTGCATTTGGGGCATTTTGCCTCCCAAGATTTGCCAAAGCAACAAGAAGAGTACCCGCGTCTTGAGAACCAGGGACAGGAGCAGGCGCAGCTTGAGCTTGAGCTTGCGGGGGATTACCGAGAGATGTTAAAAGCCCAGATGGGGGGCTACCTGGAGGAGTAAAAGACTGTGAGTCTGATGTTGAAAAATTAGACGTGTTCCGCCCAGCAACGGATCCTACCAGTTCAGATGGTAGTGAGGATATCTTACTTGGTTGAGGGCTCGCCAGCTTTTTCTTGAAGTCGGAGAGCATGGAGATAGGAAACGTCTGCCCACGCTCCCAAATATCAAGTAGCTTGGAGATCTTCTCCTTTTGGTTTTCCGGGGCTGACTGGATAAGTTCATTCATCATCACTGGCAGCAGTTCCGTCACTTTCTGAACACCAGCAACATATGTGCCTTCAGAAGCAGGGCTGCTCGAGACTACCTGACCAGCTTGACGAGTTTTTTCCATCCACTGTCGAGTTATCGAGTCTACTACATAGAGGACACCTAGTTTATGTGTTGCGGGAGATTTCTTGAATTGGGTGAAGATTTTCTGGACGATGGTCGATTCGGACTACAAGGTAAGAATTAGCATGAGCTTTCTAGTTGAGCGACTTCTGAAGCTTGCGAGCACATACTTGGACGTGTTGAATGCAAAGCGCGGTGATACCCTCGATCTTAGTCTTGGTGACACCAGGTGGTTTGAGGGCCTGCAGAGACTGCAGCAACGTTTCAAGCTCCTCCATAGCAGACATGGCTGCGCTACGAATACCAATTCAGACTGACGGCACAATGGTGAGGTGAGGGATGTTCCCACGTAGATCTACCTAAGTGGGTAGCACCGCTGGTGCAGCGAAGCAGCTGGGTGAGATAGGCGAGGACAACTCGATCTGCTGGCAAGACTACCAAGTTCAGTACCGGAGTGAAAGAGTCTAGATGATACGAGGCAGGGAAGCGCGAACTAGTAGTGCCCACTGCGGTGGTGATGAAGCTCAACAGCAGCAACAGCAGCAGTGGCCGACAGAAGTACGAGTACGAGCGAGTACTCGAGCGAGCGAGCTGAGTGTGCAAAATGATGAATCACGTCTACAGGCCGAGAAGCAGCGGCGCGAACGTGGCCAGAGAGTTCACGTCTAATGGAGAGTCGCGACAGGCTCAAGGAGGGGGAGAAAGACCGTGTTGCGATGATGCTTTCACTGCTCAGGAGTAGCGAGCAGAACTGCCCTGTTGTGTTGTTGCGAGTTCGAGGCAAGATCGCAGGTGGCCTCGGCGCCGCAGAAGAGGAAAGGGGCGCTGGCCAGGTGTGCTAGGCCCAACGCGGACGCGTGCCTGACTAAGCCGAATAAAGCCCGTGTCGCCCAACAGCAGCCCGTGCAGCCTTGTCGTCCACGGTCAGCGGTGGTTCTCCAGTGCGCGACGTCGCCAATTCTTCGTTGCCGGGGCGTCGTCGTCGTTAGTTTTGGGGGAGTGGGAGGGGGGAGCGGGTTAAATTGGCCGCAGCCCGCCTTGGAGGTTTAGGGCGGTTGGGCGGTTGGTGCGCTGGAAAACACCTCAATCGATGATGCACGCAGCCAGTGGAGCCCCCCACTGCCCAGGGTTTGATGCCCCTCCGCCTTCCTGCTTCACACCAGCACGCTTCTTGCTCGGGGTGTTCGGCCGTGGAAAAAATTCAGAACATTACCTAGGTAACGTCGCTGGGACACCCTGGGACGAAGGCCTTTCACGTAATTCATGCTGTCTGCCGCCCGCTGTCGTCGCCCATTGGCTGCATCATCCAAGGCAACTTGGCTATTCCCGAGGTACCCGATGCTCCGTACTCGCGCAGCTGCTGGCAATGGCAGGGCGGCAGGCAGGTGAAAGATTTGTGCATCATCTGTGACGGAAGGCGCGCTGCAAAGTGCCAATGGTCCAAGCTTCGGTGATTGAGCTCTAATTCCTCTTCTCCGACTTTAACTCTCCGTACCTTTTCCCTCCAGCCCACACACACACTTTCCATCCCAAGTCCTTTCCCCATCTCTCCCCTCCATCAATCATCAACCATGGCTTCCGCCTTTCGACTCGGTTCGAGCGCTCTTCGCTCTTCAATGACCGCCTCTGCGGCTCCTCTGCGATCCGCTGCCCGCTTCAACGCTATGCGCGCCTACTCCTCCAAGACCACCGTGAGATGTCCCGCCCGGCCGTTTTGATGGGAAAAATTTGCTAACACAATCAATTGCAGTCTTTGAAGGAGACCTTCGCCGCTAAGCTCCCCGAAGAGATCGAGAAGATCAAGAAGCTGCGAAAGTACGCCTCTTCTCGCCATCCCCGCCATCCCCGAAATTTGCACTAACGCTGTACCTCTAGGGAACATGGAAGCACTGTTGTGGGAGAGGTCACTCTTGACCAGGTCTATGGCGGTGCCCGTGGCATCAAGTCCCTTGTCTGGGAGGTATGTCGTGGTGGAGCGCATCACGTATAATAGAAACTAACCGCTAGCAGGGATCCGTTTTGGACTCTGAGGAGGGTATCCGATTCCGTGGCAAGACCGTGAGTGTAATTCCCAATGGCAACACAAAACAATTCCTCATGTTGTTTAGATCCCCGAGTGCCAGGAAGTTCTTCCCAAAGCCCCCGGTGGCCAGGAGCCTCTCCCAGAAGGTATGTGGTTAGAGCGGAAGGATTGCGGTATTTTTTCTGACATAGACAGGTCTCTTCTGGCTTCTCTTGACCGGCGAGGTTCCCTCTGAGCAGCAAGTCCGCGATCTCTCCGCAGAATGGGCTGCCCGTTCCGACGTCCCCAAGTTCGTTGAGGAGCTGATCGACCGCTGCCCCAATGACCTCCACCCTATGGCTCAGTTCTCTCTCGCAGTCACTGCCCTTGAGCACGAGTCCAACTTCGCGAAGGCCTATGCTAAGGGTATCCACAAATCCCAGTACTGGGAGCACACCTTTGAGGACTCCATGGATTTGATTGCCAAGCTCCCAACCATTGCCGCAAAGATCTACCGCAACGTCTATAAGGATGGCAAGGTTGCCCCAGTCCAGAAGGACAAGGATTACGGTTACAACTTGGCCAATCAACTCGGTTTTGCCGACAACAAGGACTTCGTTGAGCTCATGAGACTTTACCTCACCATCCATTCTGACCACGAGGGTGGTAATGTCAGCGCTCACACTACCCACTTGGTCGGCAGTGCCCTCAGCTCCCCATACCTCTCCTTGGCTGCTGGTCTTAACGGTCTTGCTGGTCCTCTCCACGGATTGTAGGTTGAGAACTATATCTTTGTGATTTGTGTCACGGTGCTAACTATAATTTTAGGGCTAACCAGGAAGTGCTCGTCTGGCTCCAAAAAATGAAGAAGGCCATTGGCAATGATCTCAGCGATCAGGCCATCAAGGACTACCTCTGGTCTACCCTCAAGGCCGGCCAGGTTGTTCCCGGCTACGGCCATGCCGTCCTCCGCAAGACCGATCCCCGCTACGTCTCCCAGCGCGAGTTCGCCCAGAAGCACCTTGCTGATGACCCAATGTTCAAGCTCGTCAGCCAGGTCTACAAGATCGCCCCCGGTGTCCTCACTGAGCACGGCAAGGTAAATAAATGCGCCCCGGGTGGATGAAGCTCAATTTACTAATTTCTATAATAGACCAAGAACCCATACCCCAACGTTGATGCTCACTCCGGTGTCCTCCTCCAATACTACGGCCTTACCGAACAGAACTACTACACTGTCCTCTTCGGTGTCTCCCGTGCTCTCGGTGTCCTTCCTCAACTTATCATCGACCGCGCTGTTGGTGCTCCTATTGAGAGACCCAAGTCTTTCAGCACTGAGGCATATGCCAAGCTTGTTGGCGCGAAGTTGTAAATTCATTCAAGACAATTTGATGAAGATGGAGGAAGTAATGAAACGAATGTTTGGCGAGATTGGACTTCTTCAATGTACCGATAGATTTTGGGATTACTCGGCTCTGGAAAAAGGCTGTGGGTGAGGTGTTTGTGTGTTGTACTACTACCATCAAGCGGGCTTTAGTAAACAAAGTTTCTACAATGACATGAATTCGAAAATTCATTTGCAATGACTTCAAAAACTTGCTTGACAGAATGATTAACCTAATTTTCTACACATGCATTAAACTCGGGCATTTAGTCTAGCACGAAATATCGAACACTGCCTGAGAACAGATCATCAGCTACTGTGGGGATCAACAGGAAGTAAACAAGTGTCCGCTCGTTACCAAACAACGACGCAGTCCGCATAATGACGGTAAAGCATGGCCTCCCAGAAAAAAACAATTCGGTGGCCGATTGCACAAAAATCTCGGGATATCAATCGCAAAAGCACAGCAGCATTGGACAAGGAGCGGGTGTGCAGGTGGCTTGCCGCATGTACTCAGCAATACGGGGCGGCGGGGAGAAAACGCAACCTCCGCTATCGCATCTCATCTCATCTCGACCACAGTGAGATTTCCATCTCACAAACGGGTGCTCAGGCGGTGTCCCAAGCTCAGAAAGCGCACAGGCAGAGATGTGTTTGGCAGCGGACTAGACCACAGCTATTCCCAAACGGCATTGCTTGCGAATGGCTAGATAGGAGAGGAAGTATGGGGCTGTCGTTCATGAGGCTTAAAAAGTAAATAAATTTGGACGTTTGTTGAATCGTTGATGTCTGTGCGGAGGAGACGTGGGAGGGTTTTGGGGAGCCGCGGCGCGTGTGGGAGCCTCAACAAATGGCCGGAAGCGAGGGTTGGGATGTCCGATGGAGAGTCAGGGTAGAGGTCGGTCCCTGTGATTAGCTTCTGTCTTATAAATTTTTTATATACTGCTTGTTATAGAGGGAGGCTGCGGTGTTGTTGAATGTACGTACATACATACGGTGTAGTTGCTACGTATGCCTTATCGTAACGGGAGCTACCGCGTTCTTTGGATCTATCGACCTCGGTGGACGGATAACCTTGGAACGATAAGCTGTAGGTACCAATTGTTTCCGATGGTGGGCTTCTAAGCTGGTAATGTATGTTTGATACCACATTCACGGACTCTTCCGGTAGTTTTGATCTTGCTCAGCGCAACGGCTATCCAAAATTCTGCTTGATAAAGCTAGCTAAAAGAACTGCTCAGGGCATATGATCGTCAAAAAATGCAGCGCTTGCTGAACCAGGTGCAATTGACAGCAATTAGTAATGTTATGGTGCGGATAGGTCCGCACGATTGGCTGATGTAATTTACGTTAACGGCCTGACCCGAGTAATAGACCTTGGAAGCCCGAACATCGCTCCCGATCGGCAACCTTAGGCAATTCACCATTCCCCGACTAGCTTCAGCGCGAACATTTCATAGCCACGCCCCGTACCTGTAAGCTCGGACGGACTCTGTGATAAAAGAACCACCAGCTCCCCCGACTTTCGATTCTCTTTCATTCATCACTCCATTTTCTGCGAAGAAGCACCCGATTGCCTTGGTCCGGCCCTTCTCTACTTCCAAAACCTCCCAGATTATGTCCGCACCCTCAGCGACCGTTGCCGGCGTAAATGCCCCCGCAAAGCTGGAGAAGAAGCCCGTCAAGTTCAGCAACCTGCTGCGTAAGTTTCAACCCCGCCGAGATGGAAATGGAAATAGAATGGAGGAGACTGACCGAGTTGCATGTAAACAGTTGGCGCTGGGCTGAACTTGTTCGAGTAAGTAATCCACAAAAAAGTTACACCGATGAAGCGCAACAATAGCTGACGGAATCTCTTCACAGGGTCACTTCTCTGGGACAGGTACACCTCACTCGATAATATCATTTCACGGATAAAAAGCTAATTTCGGGGAATAGCCGTTGGAAGTCGTCAAGACGACCATGGCTGCCAACAGAGCCGACGGCTTTGCTGGGGCTATTGGGAGGATCTGGAGTCGCGGCGGAGTCCTTGGATGTGAGTTCGCCCCTTTACAAACTACCGCCTATACATCGGACCTTTCATCTGCGGGGAACTGTGGAGGCCGGTTTGTTTCCGACCCATCATGGGCTTTCCTCGGACATTTTTCAACTTGCACAATACGAGCCTTTCTAAATAGCGACCGACTAACGGGTGTGAATTGCAGTCTACCAAGGTCTCATTCCCTGGGCCTGGATTGAAGCCTCAACCAAGGGCGCCGTCCTTCTCTTCGTTGCCTCCGAAGCCGAATACCATGCCCGAAGCTTCGGTGCTGCTCCATTCGTCGCCGGTATCACCGGTGGTATGGTCGGTGGTCTCGCCCAAGCCTACGCGACAATGGGTTTCTGTACCTGCATGAAGACGGTCGAGATTACAAAGCACAAGGTCGCGGCTTCAGGTATGAAGCCCCCAGGCACCATGGAGACCTTCATGGAAATCTGGCGTAAGGAGGGTATCCGTGGTATCAACAAGGGTGTAAATGCCGTTGCTGTCCGTCAGGTCACCAACTGGGGATCTCGATTCGGTCTATCTCGTCTCGCTGAGAACGGTATCCGCAAGGCCACCGGCAAGGAGCACGGCGAGAAGTTGGGCGTGCTTGAGAAGATTACCGCGTCCGCTCTCGGTGGTGGTTTGAGCGCTTGGAATCAGCCCATCGAGGTCATCCGTGTAGAAATGCAGAGCAAGACGGAAGACCCCAACAGGCCCAAGAACTTGACCGTCGGCAAAGCGGCCAAATACATCTACCAGCAAAATGGGCTTAAGGGATTGTACCGCGGCGTTACTCCTAGGGTTGGTCTTGGCGTTTGGCAAACTGTTTGTATGGTTGCTCTGGGTGATGTGTAAGTCGATATCCTCCACCTACACGCATGTGTCAAACGGAACATACTAACAGATATACAGTGCCAAGGAAGCTGTTGAGAAACTCACTGGCGATAAGGTTACGGCTAAGCACTAGAGGCGTTCGGTCATGGAGGGGTCTATGTCAATGATGCTATGGATTCTCATAAAACTCAATTGGCCGCTGTTGCATTGTTATTTTGTACGGGTATTGTCAATCTATCTCAAACGATTGATAGATGGTTCATTTGGGTAGAAGTACATTTTTAATCCAAAGACTTTGGGTTGGCTACGTCCAACACTTTTTCTACCAATCATGTTAGGTCATCTATTGTGAACTCGGTGACATCTTGCTTCTCCATATTGTTCCAAATACCTACCTCCCTTTCTATAACTCCCATGGTGTTAAATGGTCTTCTAATTTAATAGTACTAATCATTTGTAAGACCGCCAGTACATATATTGACATATTCAACCTTCTTCCTTGCATTCAACATAGGTTTGATACTGCTTAGCGGTACTCATGCAGCAGCACGGGTCACTAGACCATGGTTTAACGGAACGAATTCCGGGACTTATCGGCCAATTGGAGGCTCAGTGCCTGGATCACCACCTCCGCTAAGATAATTGCCTAATGATTAGCACTGGGTTGAATAGTATGGTTGAGAGAATATCAAATTGCAAATTATCATTTCTTCATCCCTCTACGCGTCCTCATTCGCTTTCATATCATCCTCGTGCCTCACACGCGATATCCCTCATCAAATGTAAAACAACACCATTTCTTTCAACGAATATAATAGCTGATATTAGATTCTTCCAGGACCTATTCCAACACACTGCGACATTCCTTGACAGTCTGACTCATAACCAGAAGTAGTCAGACATCACGTTGAGAGACTTCGCGTTCGAGAAAGGCTCACAACGAAGCACTGAGTGTACACGAATGGTTGGGAAATTCAGGTAAGCCTCGGTTTGTTACGACTGCATGATCTGGGTTTCCCATGCCGCGTCATGTGCTTCATGTGATGGGAATCAACAATACCATGATGGTGTCATGGTTACTATGTCTGAAGCTGATGCCTAATGGCTTCACCGTGGAAAGGCCGCTTGTGATATTTAAGTAGGTTCGGGTCTCTTGTTTAGACGCATCTTCCCCTCGTATCGAGTCCTCAGTTTCTCTCACACTTATCTTTGTTTAGAGCCTTCGGGTCAAGGTTCTGTTCTTGACGGTTGTGGAATTGGACCTCATCGACTGATCATACGTATCTTCTCATTTGGGGGAAGCAAATCCGTGGCTTTTGGGGGGCGTTATGAGTAGGTATGTCTAGAACTTTGTCACTGTGGCAACTGCTTCATTGATGCATCCCGGGAAGGGCGAAGATTATGGAACTGTCTGGGCACGATGATGTGTGGTATGATACACCCATAGAAGCATATAGATCACGCCACTTTGGTAACAGGGGGATGACGAAGGGGTTTCAACAGTGGAGGGATAGGAGGTATAGTTTCATTCAATGCTTTTCTTAGACATATACAGTGTCTTTTGCTAATACTATTATTGTTAGTGTTTCAATTTTCTTCTATCATTGTCTTAACACTCATGGCATACCCTCTACTCTTCATATTCCGTTAGAAAGATGGACTATCGACTGCTCAACCAAAACACATTCATCTCCACTACCCAGGATCACGCAATTTCCATATGGCAATGTCCTTGGTATGAGATACTGATATAACAACCATCATCAAAGGTATGTCACAATCTCCCTCCCTTGGTGATTAGCAGTATTTTCTCCCCTGCATACATATTTAGAGCTTCACGAAAGGTCCAGACTAGGCAAGGACTTGAGGATCAATACATCAGTATTTCGTATCATGTTCTTATTCACACTCCTAGCTTGAAATACGAATACGCAAGGTATAAGAATGCTGGGTTTAATATGTGTAAGATGAACGAGAAGTATATAGAAGATGATACCTTGACGTCGTAATCGGACCGACGATTCTCCCTTTCGTTCCTAGAAACCCGGTCAATTGGAAACTGTTCTGTGGGATAGCTAAGTGGTACGTCACTGCCATACAACAAAAGTGTACCACGTACCCCGAACCCCTAGAACATATCCCCATAAATTCCATTTACTGAAATAAAGTTTTACGTGGAGAATGTTAAGATCGCTGGAGAGGGTTTGCTTTTTGGTATATCGATTTATTGTGTCACGAAATTGGGTTTATCATGACGTAGGACTTTCATTCCGGGACCTGTTGTTTGTGATGATGTGGGCTGGATATAAGATTTTATGGGTGCTGTTGAGGGGGGTTTCTATGTTTGATATATCGTTCACTGAGATTTGCTTTACTCCTGCCTTTAGGCAATGACCTACGCAATCCATCCTTTCTCAAAGGGATAAATCCGTCTTTCTAAATCATTAAAAGAAACCCACTTCCTCACAACAACAAACATATCAATTCACATCCAACTCATTCACCACCAACCCACCCAAGTTCCTCTATCCAAACCACACAACCGAAATGACAACCCGCACTCCCTCCCCACCCGCTCCCCCCCCG
>AJFL01002096.1:0-21621 GCA_000467735.1 Rhytidhysteron rufulum CBS 306.38
TGCACAGACTTCTTGCGTAGTACTGTATTATAGATTTCTAAGCGAGCAGGCAATAGAACTTTCCTCAGTGCCAGATTCACGATGACAGTCTGTTCAGCCATCCGCATTCGGCTTGTGACAGAGCCCTTGTTGCTCTACGCTCGCAGTTACAGCATATTTCGGGTCACAGTGTGTGTTACTTTCTCCTTCATCAATGCCCGAAGAGAAAACATGCTGAGAGGTTTGGGGACTGCAACCGACTTGTCAGAGGACATATCCCTGCTGAACCAGATCAAATATAGGAATATAGTTCACCCACCAAGCAAGAGGTTCACTGATCCAGAATTTTGGGCAGTCCTCGGTGAGCGAGCACCTATCGCTCACGTATGCTGTGATTCCAATGGAGCCCCTCTCGCAATTACTATACCAGCCAACGTTCGAGAACTTCACTGTGTCATCAATTAGCTTTACTGGCCAAGACTGTCGACGTAGGCGCATCGGGGTTCATCTCACGCTTTTGATTATCATTCTCCAGCCTTAGATGTACCATCTTCGTAGGCTTGGGGCTCCAACCATCAACATCATAAGGCTGATTCCCCTTGATGGTCGTACTCGCCCCCTCGAAAGGCATACATAAGCCCAAAGCTACGAATCCAGCAAGAAAGCCGAAAAGTAATTTGTTGAATATCTTCATATAAGATATGTTTTTCTGGAGTTATGGGACTAAGACCTATGAGTTGAGACTCCTGTGAGTACGCAATATATATTCAATTGTAGGAATCATACTGCTTGGTATAAATTTTCTTATCAAAAGGGTCGGTAAGTCACATTTATCTTCCATGGACTTAGTAAATTAACTGCTCACCGGCTGGTCGGTCGTAACTCTACATTCATTGAAATGCGCCAGCATTCAAGGAGCCGTTTCGATATATGCTTGTCGCCTTTTCCCAGCACATAGGAATCAATAATGCTTTACCTGATAACTGGGGCAATTAATTTGTGCTGGAGATTCCTAATATAAAAACGCATCTTGTGTCGGCATCGGCAGCTGAACAAGTGAAGACAGTCTCAAGTCTCAAACCACTGGGATGGATTCTGGATACCAATAATCGGGCGAGTCCATATCAGGTCTTACACCTATATTGCCTTGCATTATTGGCAAGGCATTCTTTCAATCAAGCAAGTCGGGTGCCTAAATGGCCTACAATCTAACATTATTGCAGATATCGTGGAGAGCTGATTATGTGGTTTGCCTTCGGGTAGAGTTTGGCCTATCAGATCGACGCGTTGAATATACCAACTCTCAGCCCATTCTATCTTTGGCGATGCACCGCGATTATGGAGATATTCACGTCCAATCTTTCTGTTATCAGATAATATATAATACTTCATTGACAGAGCGTTACTAGATTTCCTAGCCAGTGCCATTCCTAGTCAACATGGAGCCTAGCAAGTCTATGCAACCCCAAATTCTCGAAAAACCAGAGGCCGAGGATAATATCGCCATAACAACTTCTACTTTCTCCTTTCTCCTTTCTCCTATACCCCATTCGTGTGTTTCTGGTAGTGTTGTCTACTTTACTTTTTGTCGTCACTGCCTGGTTCGCCCGCGCGACGATCCCTTTCAACGTCGAAGAGAAAAGAAACAACCAAATACCTTTATACAGATCGATCGCATCTACATTGACACTCCTGAGTATTTCACAAGCGCTTGTATCAGCAACTGCCTCATTGGTTTTGGAGGAGGCACTGGAAACGTTAAGCTACAGTCTGTGTCGCGGACCTGACGGACTTCGCATCTTTAGTTTTCTGGGCCTTTCATCTTCAACAAATACATGGGGTTCTCTTCGAATACTTTCGTATCAATCATCCAGGATCTCAGACAGGCTATGGACTTTACTAAAGTAAGAACACCTACGGATTGTTCACGGCAACTGTAATACTAACGTACAATCATCACTATTTTAGGCTCCTTGCTAGAGTAGCGATTTGGTTTGCTGGTTTTATACTACTGGGTATGTATTTTCAGGGTCAAACTCATAGGCATATTCAAGGCTCGCTAATTATAAGTCTGCGCTATAGTCCAAGCGTCTGTGGAGACTGAATATACTCAGCACTCACCAGTTAACATCACAGCCGGGGTGGGGCAGTTCGAAGGTTCCCTAGCAGCAGATGCTATGAACTATTGGTTACCGTACGAGATATTGGGTGGCCTATTTGGATTCGTCACAAACACCAAGTACGCCATTGCAGTACCCCCAATCTCATGCGTGGAGTGTGATTCCTATCTGTTTCCAGGGGGTGTTGAAACCCAGAATCCTTGGTTTATTCCGAACTTACCGAGTGACCCAATTGTTACTATATATAATACGCCTGCTAGCCAGCTCGTTTTTGATCGAAGAAGGTTATCAGAGGAATTTGATTGGGATCACGACTGTGTCATCTTCGATAATCTATCACGCAATGAGACACATATTGGGGTCAAGTTCTGTCTTGGCGCAAGCAACAAGTCACCTGGTTCATTCAACGCAGGTAATAAATCACTCGAACGTTCCTATAGTGTCGTGAACTATACTGATTATCTTATCTTTCTAAGGGGTTTTCGTTTGTGAGAGCAGCAACTGCGTTACATCCATGGATTCACGACATATCAGCACAACCCTCTCCGTCTACAGTCTATTCACGACTACCACATGCGCACGAAACAACCATAGCATCTTATCAGTATCATCACTGACGCCCCCGAAACAAAATCCTTCGATATCTTCTCTCGCTCTTCATAATGCAACAAGCTGGATGTTGAACTTCACCGAAGCGGAGATCCCAACCAAATCATCCATCATTTGGGAGTTCTGGATGATGCAAGACGACCTAGGCGACGAAATATGGAGCTACAAAGCACGGAACCTTCTCTACAATATTCTAGCCTACTCTCTCTACATATTCCAGGTCAATCAAGAAGGCAATCCTCAATACAACGAGAAGTCGGAGATGACTGAATTCCTGGACTTCTTGCCCCAAGAGTTCCGTACCACGGCTGCTTATGGGTCCCCGTATATACGGATAAGGGTTAACGAGACCAGTTTCGCGCTTTATGTGGTGTTGCAATCTGTGGTTCTCTGTTTTGCTTGGGTTTGCATGGTGGGCTCTTACTTTGTTGGAAGAAGAGTTAATATCCAGGGGTCGTCGTTTCCGCTCCTTGACTTCAAGTATAAGCTCACGGGTATTGAAGAACCGGAAACAAGAGGATCTTTGGAGGATGCTCGGGTACAAAGACTGGCCAGTGGGCGTGATGGAGTGGTGCTGAAGGAGCTTGTGGATATGAAGGTTAGTTTACGAACCTGATTATCCTTTGGTCTACTTGGACATGCGGCAATTAATGGAGCTGGATTTGACCTGAAGCATACAAGAGCATTTACCTGCCGAAGATCACTCATCTACTACCTTGCTACCTCCTTGGTGAAGAATACACAATGCCGTTGGCTTAAACCATTTGTGCTTCTCATGTCAATTCACTGATTGGCTAAGTGCTTGTAAAGTACTTCCAATTTCCAAGAGATAGGATATTTAAGATTCAACGGGTTCATAGAAAGGAATACATAGCTTACGCTATTCCATGAAGTCAATGATACATGCCTTAGAGCGTATCTAGCCTCTCACATCTGCAATAACAATTAGCGCAACTCATATTCGTACTATTGATACTATGTTCGGGCGAGAGGTCCAAACTCACCAACCGTCTTCTCATCCCAAGCCTTCAAACAAGTAGCACCCTTATATAGCTCAAGACTAGCAAAGAACTTCGCACCCAACGTTTTCAGAATCTCACATTTCTCATCTATAGTCCTTGCCAATACCACCTTCGCTACATCCGATGGCACACGATTCCACTTCTCCCGCATACCATAAACATTGGTATCAAATTCAGCAACCCATAACCCTCCATCCGGTCCACTAGGAAACCCAACACTAACCCATCGCATCTCCATCTTAGTCAATCTCTCCCCTTCCCCACTCTCTAACTCCAAAATGGCTCCCTCATCATCTTCCATCACTTTAACAACAAACCCGTATCGTTCTTCACTGTCGAACCATTTTGCATCGAGTAGTAGGAGCCGTTGGCAGTGTTTGTTTTCGGCGTCTTGATCTGCGTCTCGTTGTAAGGGTGGGTGGATGGGGTCAAGACCTAGGAAATCAAAGTCTAGTGCTGTTGCGCGTTCAAGGACTATTAAGCTGCCTGGTGATAGCTAGCCCTAGAGTGACACACTGTCTTCGTAGAAGACGGTACGGGTTGTTGGGGGTTTGGAAATGGGTTGTGCGGGCTGGCCGAGTGCACTGCAAGTATATTCTGGATTTCGGAGGTGAAATAGGGTCCGCATGATGGTGATGTTGTTATCGAAGAAATGCAAAAAGTGTGTAAGAAACCGCGATATCGATATGTCAAACTTTGTTGATTACTTGGCCATACGAATTCATCTAAGTCATATAATGACTAGCATGCGGTTATGTACGTGGCAGTCAAGATAATAGGTGAGCAACTCGTTCGCTAAACATCCTTTCCCTCTGATTGGTCAGTCGCTGATCATCACCATTCACTATTTATAAATCATATACTAAGAATAGATACGCGTATTTCTAGGTACTGACATCTCATAGCTAGCATTGCATGATTACTGACTATGAAGTACATAAATATGCTTTCCCATCTCCTTACACAACATAAGAAACATCTTCTACCTGAACATCCATCGATCATACACCACACGCCATAATGTCACCACAAAACACTTTCCAAATTGCCATTATAGGCGGCGGTCTCGCTGGAGCAACCTTAATCAACGCTTTGTTAAAACACCCCCACCTAAGCCCCCACATCTTCGAATCCGCTCCTACATTCTCAGAACGTGGTGCCGGAGTCGGTATAGCGCACAATGGACAAGCAGCACTCAGGGAACTAGGAGGCGAGCTCTCAGGGGTTTTAGACAGAGCTGGGGCGGTGGTTATGGCGTCGAGTCGGTTAATGATGGTGAGTTTGGCCTCTAGAGTGGGCTTAGATGATTAAGAGAAAGGGGTTTTACTAACAGGTAACAGGCCTCTGGTCCTGATGTTGGAACAATAGCAATTGACCTTGCGGGGGAGCAGCTGGGGAAGGTGGTTCATCGGAGAGCACTGCTTGATGAACTCCTGAAACCTATCCCTAAAGAAAGGATGCATACGGGGAAGAAAGTTGTTAGTATTGAGGAAGTTAGTGGTAATGGTGGAGTCATCGTTCATTTCCAAGATGGGGAAACCTTCAAAGCTGATGCTGTTATTGGGGCCGATGGTGTGCATGGTTTTGCTCGCGGATATGTGCTTGGAACTGATCATCCTGCGGCGAAACCGAAGTTCGGTGGATTTTGGGATGCGAGGTCGTTGATGCCGATAGAGAGGGCGAAGGAGCTACTTGGGGAGGACTATTTTAAGGAGGGGGAACAGAGACAGTATGGATGGATTGGGGATGGCGGGTTTTTCATGCATGATGTGCTTGATGAGGGAAAGACTGCTCAGTGTGTTGTCAGTGCGGCAACAGACGAGGTATGGGGTGAGGACGAGTGGAGGAGGGTGCTTAATCGTGAGAAGTTGGAAGAGACATTTGATGGCTGGGTGGATACGTCTATTAAGAAAGGAATTATCGAAGTATGTTCGATTGATCGATTATCGATAATTGCTAACTCGTCCAGTGCATGTTGGAGAATCCCGACCTGAAGGCATTTGCTCAGTGGCATCACGAAGAAAACGCAACAACCTATGCCAAAGACCGAGTAATTATTATGGGAGATGCAGCTCATGCCATGACCCCCTGGCAAGGTTCAGGTGCTGGACAGGCCATCGAAGACGCCATGGTATTGGATGTATTGCTCAAGGAAGTCAGGGAATCTGGGCAGATTGCAGCTGCATTCAAAGCATATGATCATGTCCGTCGACCGAGGACTCAAAGAATCGTAGCTTCAAGCAAAGAAGTAGGCCAGATTCTCTGTGGCAGGGGAACAGATATTGGCTTAGATATTAAGAAAATCCGAGCGGCACTGCCACCAATGTGGATTTTCACCCACGCCCAAGATCAAAAAGAGCACAAGAGAGCGGCTTTGGAAACGATGGAGAAGATGAGATAGCGTAATTGAGAATAATAACAACGGTTTTAGGATAGATTGATGAGTTGTAAGAGCGTTTTTGATATAGGGCTATGAGATAGCAGAGGTATCTCACAAATGAGAATCGGAGCTGTACTTCTAGTCAAAAGTAAAATATTCTGTATGACCAGGGACGCTCAAATCATGGACAGGAAAGGAAATCATTTATCCCTGAAAACCAAAGACGATTTCGATGAGATCAAGATCTAGGCCACAACGGTTGAGGTTGATACCTCATTTCGGGTTACAACCCCTCTCGGAAGAATACGCTTTATATGAGGACGACAATGAGAAGGTATGGGACAAAGAAATGAGAAGCAAAATGTTAATGAAAACCAGCATTTTCTCAATTCAATAGTTCTCTTAAGGTTATGCTATTAGTAATGCCCAAGCTAGTTACCTAGGCAGGCAAATGTAGAAGCCAACTTATCCTTGACCAAACCTGTTCGGTATCAATGTAACTAGACCAACTCCTTTGTGAAGACTCGTTTTCCTTCCCAGACCCTAAACTCCATATGACTTTAGAACCCAATTTGTAAGAATCATCTGAATAATGGCCTTCCGCCCATTCGACTAGCAGTTCTCTCCACGCCTTCAAGACTCAACCCGGCAAATCCTGCTCCGCCTCCGCTCCTATCTCTCTTATATCTTCGGAGTGCCTCTCTCAGATGGTCCGGTGTCAGGGGTCCTTTGTTCGATTCTTTCAACCTTTCCTGCAGACTGCTGTCCGCTTGTATTTTTTCCCATAGTCCAACCGGTTCACCATCGGGGCCGAGGGGAGGCATCCATCCTACCAATCCTGCCGCCTGGATGTCTTCTCCTTGAGGTTTGGCATCAGGTTTGTAGTTCGACGGCTTTTGCAGGGCAGCTTGAAGTAACTGAAGAGGTAAATTGGGATTAGGTAGATGCGTCCGAGATGCTGCCCATTCATCACGGACGGTGAGGGCACGATCGATCAATTCGCCGATAAAGACTTTCGTGTAGCCGTTTATAGCAATGATGACGGGCTGTGGGACGGACTGCGAGAGGGTTTGATTGGTGATTTTGCGCACAATTTCTTTCTTTAGTTTGATACGACGGTAGATTTCGTATCGCTCGGTCTGATCGGGATTTAGGGCCTCAAGGAGAATACTTGGGTTTTGTTAGTATCGTGTCCTTGTATATGAAGAGGGCAAACCTACCGCATATGCTCTTTCTCCTGCTTATCAGCTGCTTCATCCATGGCACCACCGCCTTCAAGCATAGCTTCCATTCCTTCGCCTTCATCTTCATCGTCGTCGTCATCGCCCTCACCTGCACCCTCACCATCGACAGCACTCTCTTTTCCACCTCGAGTACTCACTCCAGTCGTACTCCTCACGTCGTCACCATCCTTCCCCTTCTTTCTCCTCCTGCCTCCACTAGTATCATTCGTGATAGTCGTTCCGGCGACCGAAGAATCGAGAGAAGGCGAGCGAGAGAAGCGGACTGGAATATCACCATTGCCTGAGTCGGGAGCGAACGAATTGCGGAGTGTGGACGGTTTGCGCCGTTTCGCGTTGGAGGTCGTGCTTGAGACTGACGGTCGTTTACGGTTGTGAATAATCTGGGGACCGTGAAGCGGAGGTGGTGAAGCCATTTTCGGATACTATTCTCCTTATCAGGACGTGTCGAAGGCGGTGGTGAGAAGCGCGGGAGGTGTGAGGTTGAATGAAGTTCAGGAACGCGGTCGCATATGTGAAGTTGAATCTTAGAGCTTGAGATAGAGGTCCGTGCACCATAACTGCCGAGTAATGACATCGTTCATCTGCACTTCACGTCTGACTTAAGCATCCGAGCCTGGACCTGCGGTTTGCCTCGATATTTATGTCCTCAAGACATTCATTTTCAATGTAGAACCAAGTCTTACTCCTCATAATATCTAGCTCAAAATGGGTTTGCCAGCATCATCCGATCCTACTCCCAATACTTCCGCCGCACCTCCGCCTTCTTCAGGGACCCCTCCTACTACCGAACCCCCCAAATCTCCCTCGGAATTACCACCAGCAGCGCTCGATCTCGCCGCCAAACTTTTCGATCTCGCTCGCGAAGGGGACAATGACACCCTCTCCGCTTACATATCCGCGGGCATTCCCAAGAACCTTACAAATCATGCAGGCGACACGCTGCTGATGCTTGCCGCTTATCATGGGCAGGCAGACACGGTTAAGATGTTACTTACAGCGGGGTCAGACCCGAACGTGTTAAATGGACGAGGCCAAAGTCCGATTGCGGGCGCGGTTTTTAAAGGGTGGGATGAGGTCGTCAGAGCGCTTTTCGAGGGTGGTGCAGATATAGGATTGGGACAACCGAATGCAGTTGATTGTGCGAGGATGTTCAAGAAAGATAACTACTTGAAGTTATTTGGCATGGAGGAATCAGCGGAAAATCCCCCACAGGCAGATGGCGTCACGAATGGGTCGTAAAATATGAAGAACCAATGCTGTTGTAATGAACACGAGGAAGTTTGAATGAATGCCTTATGGGTACACCGGGCTGACGTAACTTGGATGAACGATATCACGAATTGTCATAATGCATGAAAGTAAAATATAATGTAAACGAATTCACGCCATTAGCAAGGGATATACGTAGAAATCACAGTCGTGAAGAATTTCATTTTGAGGTATTGTAGCAACCGCGGCACCCGAAGCCGTCATTGCCATTTAACCTTTCCGAAGACCATCCATCAAAGTTTCAAAATCAGAATAATACGACATCCCTCTAGTTCTCGTGGAGAACCTTCGAGAAAGTCTCGCCAGCCGCCTTCTTGTCACCACCCTCAACCTTAGCCTGGCCAAGCTTCTGCTTGGAGAAAGCAGCAGCATATGGGTTCAGGCGGAGTTGTACCTGCTGGTTCTTCAATGGGTTCTTCTTCTGGGTGTATGGTCGCTTGGTGATAGCGCCACCACGTACTGGTCGGAGAACGTTCTGAACCTCGGAAGAGTTGATGAGCTTGCTGAGGTCGGGCTGCTTCATGATAGCAGAAGGAAGGAGGAAATCCTTCTTCAGAGCTGATGGCTCGGTGGTGGTGCCGTAGATCTTGTCGAGCGCGGCGAAAGCAGACGAGGTCCATACAATGAAGCGACCAAGGTGACCACCGGGGGCGAGCTGAAGGAGGTTCAAGGAGTAGACGGATGAGGTCTCAACACCAGCGATGTTGCGGAAAGCCTTGACGAGCTCCTTGCCATCCTCCTCGGGGTTGTAGACGACGAGAGGACCACGGCGTTGGGTGTGTCGTCGGCCACGGAGCTTACCCTTACCAGCACGGAGCTTGCGGGACTTGGTGACCCTGTCGACATCAGCACCAGCTCCGACAGCCTTCAAGAGAGCGATGGCAGCGGAGGTCTTCGTGATGGCGGCATCAGCGAAGGCGGTGGAAGAGACGACAAGGGGAACCTCTGGGACGGTGGAGATGGAGTGACCACGAGCCAAGAGAAGAGCAGCGCTGGAAGAAGCGGCAAGAGCAGAGGCAGTTGCGAAACGCTTCTGGCCAAGGTTGATCTTCTGGTGCCACTTTCGCCAGACCTTGGTGGGGGCGAACATGCGACCGGAACGGCACTGGTTACCGCTTAAGTCAATGTTAGCAATGTTCATCGTGGATCAAAAATTGAGGCTTACAAAGCGGCCTGACCGGCACGGTGAGTTCCTCCACCAGAGACACGAGGAATACGGGCAACAGCACGACCGGTACCCCATGACTCTGCAGAGGTTTGGTGACCAGCCTTCTCGGAGCTATATATCAATTAGTTGTGTTTTGGGATATTAAGACATGGATTGAATCTTACACAGCGTAGGGTTGGCGGCGGTTCTTGTTCATGCCAGTGTGGACGAACTGAACGATATCCGGACGGATTGGGGCCTGCTTCTCGTTAGCATGCAATTCATATTGTAATCGAGTGAATATCTCTGAATGGACGAGGTCATGAATCTAGCAGAATGAAGAAAATTTGGGAGGTGATAGCGGGAGCTACATTGTTCAATCTCAAAAGAAACGCTCAATCCATGACTTTGAAATCCAGGAAATGTGCACAAATCCTTCAATTTCCAAGTTGACCACAGCTGGCCTAGAAGAGCGATTGCTTTCAGATTGAACGATGGAATTGTCCCTATCCCCATTCGCAACGCAAAGACAGAATCTGGACTCTCATCAAAACCCTAGCGGGGTAGCATTCGAGTCAAGCTTCTAATTCACGATCCCAATTCTGCTTTGATCATTCGCATGATATACAACCAAGACGAATTCAAAAACCAATGTGTATCCGTAAGAGGGGAGAGGGCGTGAGGAAGAGTAGTCTGTCAAGAACGTACCTTGAAGACTTCCGGGACGGGGTGGGTGTCGTTCGAGGCAGCGCCATCAGCGCTGATGATGGTTACGGTCGGCCTGCTCATGGTTGCGGTCGTTATCACGGCGGTTGGATGTCGAAAAGCCGGTGTCGAAAAATTGAAGATTCTCACGATCAATATTTGGGTGAGGTAGAAGTGCGGGTCTCGCTTAACCGCCGTCCGTGCACGGCGACACTTGGCCTCAGGCTTCAATTAATTTGCCTGTCTCGCATCCCGCTCTGGTGTCAATCTTAACTCAACAACAGGACTAGGGACCTACAATCCATCATCAACGCATGCGATCCTCTAAATAGACCCTCGCCGTCTTTGCGCGCTTGTAATCTCGCTACGCGCTCTAGAGTTTATTGAAGCGGCTCGCAGCGTCTAGGCTGCTGCTTCTGTGTGCCTTGACAGTGAGGCGTGGTAGCCTCCGCATGAAGAAATACGCCTTGTCCCGTCATTTCTCTCATGCGTTTGCTTCTTCCTACGGCACTTTGTGTTGGAACGTTCTTTGACTTTTCCATCTTGCTACACGATCGGCCTAGCGAAAACGGTTTCCTGAGACTCATGCCTGGCCATTCTGTAGACGAGCTGCTGCAAACGGAATTATGTGTCAGGCAACGATCGAAGCACGTTCTATGATGAAGCATGCATGTCTCATCAAGGGGACAGCATTAGACAACCTATTACTAAACAAACACCGTCGACAGGAGTTGCTCGGCGAGGGGGAGAGGCGAGCGTGCGTGTCTTGGTTGACGAAATGCCCTCGCCTTGGACTACCCTCCTCTCGGAGGCAAGGTCAGACCTTGCTGCCTCTTTATCATTACGCAGCGCTCCAGCTCGACTGCGCCGTCACTTCGCAGAGCCTCACGGCAGTAGACTCGCTTGTCACGGACGTGTTTCGAAAGCGCCCGCACGCTGATTGGGAAATGGCTCGAGTGTTTGCGACGCTCAATCACAGCTGACACGGGAAATCGCCTGTGCTTGCCGCCGCGACGCTGGTTTGTGTGGGACTGCGAGTTTGGGACTGGCCATGCTGTCGATTCGACGCAGCGGGAACGTATTTTTTCCTCGCCCTGGTTCGGTCCTGCAGTCGCCAGCACACTAAGAATAGACATGGGCCAGCCGGCCGCAGGGTGCCAGCGCCAGAGAGCGAGCGCGAACGAACGAGTGCAAATGGCTGTGGCCGCGACAATGTGCACTGTTTGCGCGGGCCAGGGAGATGCTGCTGCAAAAACCGTCGGGGAGCAGCGAGGACGCGGGCAGTCTTTATCCATCATCCCCTAGCTAGCAGTTCGTGCGGGAGCATTGGTGCTGGCGGGCAGAGCTGGGACGGGGCACTGCCATCCATTGTGTGTGTGGTGGCCCAGGTGGGAGGAGCAAAAGCAAGCCCTGAGGATGGCACTAAGCCCACCGAGCGACAGAGGCGTGCCGCAGAGCAGCTCTAGCAGCGCCGCCAGTCCGCTTCGAGGAATATTTCTGTACGGGCGGTTTTGTTTACACCAATCAGACACCCCCAGCCCTGGCGTCGATAAAAATAGCCAGGCTCTTTGGCGCGCTCCAAGCACCCACCCCTACACAGCTCGGCCATTCATCTCGCAGAGAGCCGTTGGTCGTTTGACGCTCTCTCTCATCTCCATTCCGCTTTGCTTTCTCTCCACCTCCACCTCCACCCTCACCCTCACCCCTCCTCCCTTTGCACCGAAAAGGCCGCGCAGCCTGCGACGAAGACACCATCCACCACGTCGCCCTCATCTCCAGGCCTCGCTCGCCCGGGTGTTTACTGTTCCTCCCTTGTCTCTGCGAGACTGGTTGCGCCTTCGAGACCGATTGCTCTGCCTCCAATTTCAATCCCTAGCCCGTTGCACCTCGACTTTTGTTGCTTTGCGCCGCTCTCCAGGAACAGGCGCATCGCCTGCCCAGTCATTCCCTCTGGCGCTTAGTCGAGATCTGGTATCTCGTTTCATACCTTCCACCTATTCACTGCCATTGTGTTGGCAAGTCGGTGCGTACCAACAGCCCTCTCCCATGTTGCCCTAATCCTCTGTCGTGCATTCACTCCCGTACCCGCCTGCTGCTCAGCATGTTTCGAGCGTGATTCTTTTGAAGAAACATGCACTCTGCCACTGCTCTTGCATCTCTTCAATCGACACACGAGATGCTTGCACTGCCGCCTTTTGTTCCACTCCGATCTCCAAACCCTCCTCCCCATTGCTCTTATTCCCACTACAATTCCGACCGATTTCATGACAGCAGCATGGCTTCCACTACTATGATCGAAAAGGCTGACAGTCCTACTTTGAAAAGGGCGTTTACATCCGACTTAGTATCTAATCGTACCGTCCGCACCAGAAAACTAGAGCAATCCTACTCGCAAACTTCTCACCAGCCGTGTCCATCCTACCGAACATTCAGTGGGCAAGATAATTTGTTCCCAAGACCGCGTTACCGTGGGTCTGGACCACCGGGTCGTCCCA
Organism: Rhytidhysteron rufulum CBS 306.38; assembly: GCA_000467735.1. Classification (NCBI taxonomy): domain Eukaryota; kingdom Fungi; phylum Ascomycota; class Dothideomycetes; order Hysteriales; family Hysteriaceae; genus Rhytidhysteron; species Rhytidhysteron rufulum. The sequence goes on from AJFL01002096.1 coordinate 12,971, forward strand.
TCAAACCTCGTAATTACAGCATGCCAATTCAGACGAGTACAAGACCGATCGTACCGATGCCTACGTTCATGTCAGTTTTTGGAGAGGAAAGTAACATTGGGTCTAGGGAAACGGGTCCTAATGGCGGAATGTTAGGAAGGCCTGCCTCTAGCGGGAACATTACTCACGGTGCACATTCGTCGAACCCACAATTTCCGTACCATCAGCACCGGGGAAGCACTTCAACCTCAGCTTCAGAATCTTCCGACTCTTCTCCTACCACTACCATCTCCACCATGGACTCCTCTTCTATGACAGAACCTTCCCCGGGACCTTCGCCGGAGTCTCCCCACGCGAAGGCGCTTCCTTCGTCGTTCGTCGCGGATTTCCGATCTCGGCAACATAGTACCGGCGATGCCTCCCAAACCACATTCTTTGAATTGGCACGACCAACGACACCGGCCAAAAAGCCAAGGAATCTGAAGAATCTTGGGATCAATACAATGACGCCTTTGAATACCACGCGAAACAACCCGACCGTTGCTAAAAAAGAAAATATATCCGCACCAAGCTCGCCTTCATTCATAAAGCCCCCGACGCCACCCAAGAGGAGACCGAGTGCCCTTGGATTGTCCATTCAAACGCCGGGGAATAGTGACATTAAGCCAATGAGACTGGTTATCCCTTCAACCCCATCTATCAATCGACCTGCTCTTCGCCATTTCCAATCTTCCCCATCTTTGCCATTAATGTCCCCGAGCGTGGCCCCTTCCGGAGGAATGAAATTCCCACCTCTTAGACCTGCGAAGCCGAACCCGCGCGGGTTCGCAGAGATTCCCATCGAACAGGAAGAAGAGGAGGACCAAGAGCCGAATTTTGATATCCCCCAGTCTCGTGAAGAGAAGCCTGCAGCATATCCCAATGGTCCAATCTGTATATACGAGTCTGGTGTTTTTCTTTATTTCGAGCCTACGGCCGAACAAGCATCGAACTACGACGTAATTCTAAATGTAGCGAGCGAAGTGAAGAATCCTTTCACGAATCCCGGCGGGCAGGATTCGCTGGAGGATCTACAGGCGCGAAGGCGTGATGGAAAGCCACTCAACAAGCCCGAAAACGAATCAATGGATTTTGCTGCCGTTCCTATGGCAAGGAGAGAAGGTTCCATCGATACACAAAGCAGCTCCCCAACCACACCCAAAGCAAATCCTTTCGCAGCCGCTATCGCACAGCCGAATTACAATTCTACCGGATCCTCCGCGAAAGCCCCCGAATACATTCATATCCCTTGGGAACATAACACCGACATTGTGCCAGACCTCTACAAACTGGTACAGACCATTGACGACCGTGTACAAAAGGGTAAGAAGGTTCTTGTACACTGTCAATGCGGTGTCAGTCGCTCCGCAAGCTTAATCGTTGCGTATGGCCTATACAAGAACCCGGGCATCAGTGTACAGGAAGCCTATGATGCTGTCAAGAAGCGAAGCAAATGGATAGGCCCCAACATGAATCTTATCATGCAGTTACAAGAGTTCCGAAATGGCCTCCTCAAAGCGAACGGAGACAGAGCATTCCATAATCAAGTGTATGGATTGTCTCTTCCTAGGAAATCTGGAGGCTTACCGGCAATGGCATCTTCTGCTGGCAACGCACGACATTCCCCGTTCGATATGGAAGCAACATCTGGATCAAAAACGCCGCGTACAGCCCCACTTCCTCCTGATAGTGATTCCTCGTTACAACGTGCTAGCACCGGAAACATGATGGCTATCTCCCCTGGCCCTTTGACTGCACCATCTGGATCTGGTGTATTCTTCTCGCCCACATTCCGTCGTTCTTGGGGTGCAAGCCAGACAAATTTCGATCTTACCTCACCACCAGTAACCACACCCTATGTAGATCCGAAGGGCCACATAGTGCCTATGGTTGCCGTCCCGCCACACGAACAGCCCAGCGAGGAAGAAGCGAAGCAATATCAACAGGACTCTGAACTTGAAAGGCAAAATGACCTTAAACCCACGCCCATGATAAACTTCTCGCGGCCAGTCTCTCTGAGGAAACCAGATCAGGATCAGGATGCAGAACAGAATACAGCGGATACATCAGCATCAATAGTGTCAGAAAGGCCCAAGCAATTCCAGCTAGCTCCTTTCAAAGAGGATGCTTTCGGTGAATCCTTGAGTTTGCTCACGCCTCATAGAACCACGTTTGATATACCTCCTCCGCCAAAGCGTGAAGAGAAGTCTCCGTTTGTTTTAGCACCACCGAGTAGATTGCAAGATATGGCATCACAACGGACACACATGGATAAGCCATCGATGCTACCATCAATTTCAGGGCTACAATTGAACGGGTCTGGCAAATTCTTGGAAGAGTCCCCGTTAGCATCTCCACGAGCTACAGAATTTCACATGACGCCTTTCAAACAAGACGATTTTGATGATGCTTATGGTCTGTTATCACCTCGGGCGACTTCCTTCGACATTGAGCATTCAGGCACACAGCAAAATCAAAGCTGCTTGCGTCCTCCAGAAACATCCATGGAGCTTGTGTCCCCGACAACAACCGAATTCCCTAAGGATCTTTTCGCGAGGAGGTCAAGCCCGGCATTGCCTGAAGTAACATCCCCTAGATCAGAAGAGTTCCATATGACGCCCTTGAAGCCTAGTGACACGGATGAAGACCCATTCGGACTCACCTCTCCCCGCAAGTTCGAGTTTGATGGCAACCCATTCGAGGCACCACCTGCAAGACAAGTGCCTGAAGGACGGCATCCAGTACCTGCGTATCCTCGATCAATACAGGCTATACATCCCACAATGCACTTGGGTCAGCCACCATCATTCGCCGGTTTCGGTTCTTTGAATGGTTCTGCGCATGCTCAGCCTATCATGTCAAGCTTTGCTCTTCCAAACTTTCAATTATCAAGTCCCTCCGGTCGAATCGACAGCCTAAGTTCCTCACCGATAGTTCCACACACTCCAAAGATTGATCGGGCAGAACAGCAATCCTCTAATCCCCCAGCATCGGAGCCTAGACGACAACCTTTGCTTACCACTCCCCAGAAGCAGCCTTCCTTGCGGACTCGGTTTTCTTCGCCAAACATGAGGGATCAACGTCGCCTGCATAAACTGCAGACTAAAATGGAGGCCATGCTACCTCCTCGGTTGTCGAAACGGCCGTTAGCTGCAGATGATATTGATGCTCTAATGTCTCCACGAGCGGAGCAGTTCACAAAAAATCCATTCCACCTTGACCTTGGGTCCCCTCGAGAGGAACCAAGTCCTGCATCATCAACGGAAACGATCAAGGAGGCCAAAGAATGGAAGGACACGTCGGATAAGTGGCAAACCTTGCAACCGTTGCAAGAGGACCCGAGATCCCCAGTACAAAAGGGCGGTAGTCCGATTGTACGGAATATCTGGGATGTCCTTTGAACAGGATCCGCTAGCTATGTTGCGAAGAACTCATCATTCCCCGAAGCATCCTTTGCAAGCGTTCCGTTGCGCACCGCACCACTCCCTACATTGGACTCTCAAAATCCCTGCGTCCCATACAGACACAAGAAAAAGAAGTATCCAATGGTCGTCGAGTCGCAATTTCTTCAGATGCGAAGGATCTTCAGCCCTTCATGTGCCATGGCCTCAATCGGGACTACCGACACCGCCACCAACAAGCGCTTGCATTACCGCTCAAGGCATGTGCGGGCATGGCAATCACAAGCCCATCACAACATTCCGAAGCGAACCAATAATCCACATTATTACACAAACGAACTCGCACGCCTACTGCGAGATAATAGGCAAATCACTGCCTAACGTGCACACACACGCCCCATTACACCTTCATAATATTCCTCTTGACTTGAAACGCTCTACCACCACACTCCTTAATATTCCTCTCTAATCGGTCCTGTTGTTTCATTTGTCCAGCTCGACTCCGACAGAGGAACAATAACGCAGTTGATGTTTGTTAGTTTATTTCCTTTGCAGTCCCCACACAGTGGTCCGAACAGGGCTCTCTCAATCACACTCCTACAACCTCTCTCCTTGGTCATCTATCTCTCACTCCGTGAAATATCCTTTCATTACTCTGTTCTCCTCTCATAACGACCGTTTCTCATCTTTACGTCCGCTTCAGCCATAGAACAAGGCAGCGAGACGGGGTCAATTTCGCGCGTGTAAAAAGGAAAGCTGGTTTCGACCGTCCATCCACCATAACTGTATATATAGTATAGTGGTGGGCGGGGAACCTAGCCCTTCTCGTGTCAGAAAAAAACCTGTGAACCATTTCTTATGTCTGACTCTCATCATGCTTTTTGGTTTGTCATTTTTTGGTTTGCGAATTAGCTAGCATATACGTGGAGTCTCGTCTAGGAACTTCCCTTGTGCAGCTCTTTTGCAAGGAGTAAAATTCTAGGTGTTTTTGTTGTAAAGTGGGAAACTGGGAGGTATATTTTTATATGGAAGGGATATATACACTTTACGTTATGGGAAAACAGCCTTTGTTCATGTCTTCTCTGTGTCTGTTGGTGGGGAGTGTTTAGTGTTATTGTTTGGTTTTTATTTATTTCCTTTTGACTCTTTTCTATGGCTTTGAGTGATCTTGTTTAGCGTAGGTGATTGGGGTGGGCTGGGGTAGGGTAGGCTGGGGGGGATGGCAATGGCGATGGGGATAGGGATTGGTGAAAATCGCTTTTAAACTCTCTCGCTCTCGCTCATATATCCTTTTCCAATTCAGAATTTTTTTTTCTATGAAGTTGAATCTTGCCTTCTACCTAGAGACCTCCTTGAGATCTTCTTCCCACCGTCTATAGTGGCCATACATCATCCAGTGACCTGAATACGTGACCTGAATATGCTACGCGTATGTATATATGTCGAGTCATACTGCAAAGTCCTTGGGTTATGTATGACAATGACACCGTGATTTTAGTTAGTTACGTACGCAGACCCCGTTTTCCAGCAATTCTGGATTAGGAAGGTAAGGAGAGTGGGATTAAGGAACGGAAAGGGGATCGTCGGGTCTAATGTCAGCCATGTTTGATGTTATGTAGCTAATATTAGTGGCATCTGTGTTCCCCTGCATATGGGTTACGGACCGTTTTTTTTTTTCGTTTGGTTTGGTTTGGTTTGGACGTCGCATTTTCTGTATGTATGGCTTTTTTTTTTTGGAGGGTTTTATGGGTTTGTGGTTTAGGGATTGGGAATTAGGGGATTGATTAGGGGATGGGGATGGTGATAGGGGAAGGGGAGTTAGGGATAGAGGAGTTTGCTTGGGGAAAAGGAGTAGCAAACAGACAAGAAAAGGTCATAGAGATGAGTTCGATTTGAAAAAGTTTGATCCAATGTATTTGTTTCATTCCTATACCAGATTCCTCATATGATATAGACAGAACACCACCCTCTAACTCCCAATCAACCACAACAACCCCCCTTCATCATTCTACCACATCCCATCCAACCCACCACCATCTAACAAAACACACCATCATAAAATCCCCAATGACAAACAACTGAAGCCCCACCCCAACAATCAAAAGGGATAAAACCCCCAATTTCACATAAAACATAAAAATTCCCATTCAAAGGACAACGGCAGAGCAATGCCATCACCCATTCATTCATTGACGACTATAAAAAGAATTCGGTATAGAGGGGGGGTAACACATTTACCAACGCACGACTCCAAGAAAGTCAGAAAAACCAAAAGATGACAAAAGAACCCCGACCAAAGCCAAAACGATGGTACGAGCAAAACAACAACAAAAAAACCATAAAAACACGAACGTATATCATTCGAAAAGAATAATCGATCGAATACGAAGAGAAGAGAAGAAGAAGAAAAATTGAGGAAAAATGAGTGTTGAAGCTTTCCACCTAACACCCTGGTTGAATAGAAAAAAAAAATCCACAACGCCTTATGATTGATTGATTGGTAGAAAAAATGTTGTTTCCCAAACCCCCTTTCAATAATCATGTTTGTTCATGACCAAAGTAGGTTGAGTCTGGGAAGTGGGATCTTTCGCCCACGCCATGATATTCATCTTTGCTCGTTATAAAGTACCCCCCCGTACCGTGCCTGGTATCCGATCCTAGTCCTGTAAAAGTCGTGTCTTGAAAACGTTCGTAAAAGGAAAATGCCCCGCCCTGTCCCATTGCAATTGCTTACTGGAAAAATGACCCAAACCCGAATCCCGCCCATGCATGCATATACATTCAATACAAGTGCATTCGCATAAAAGTTTATTGTGTATGTCTGCCTATAGAAAGCAAAAAATGCAAACTAATAGACATATGTCTCGTGCCTCCTCAATCCCGGCTTCTCCTCGCGATCCCGGCGGCTATAGCGAATATCCTCGGGCGTGTATCTCTTGCCGAAATTGATGTCTTGGTAGGCAGCATAGCTGGTTGCTGGTTGTGCGCGACGACGTGTGTATTCCGATTCCATCTCCCCAAAGAGCTTTTCACGAGAGCGATCGGATCCGCGACGATCCGGGCTAACCTGTGTATGAGATCTTCCAAGTTGAGGTGGCATCGTGTGCGAAGTCGCCATTGGTGGCGCTGGGGCAGGTACGTAACGTGGCGTGGACGTCGACGAAGTATTCCTGTTGCTACCCATTGGTGGCCGAGTAAGTGGCGATGGCGAACGTTGCCTGGTGCGTTCTGGCTCGCGAAGGACTGTTCGGTGACCATTCGCCACCTTGATATCATCGGAAGATACACCAACGCCGCCGGATGGTGTAGGATAGTGGTATACCTTCTTGGTGCTGGTAGGCTGTGCATTCGGGACCGATGGATAAGTCGATTCGGGCGTGGCTGGCGCCGGTCCGCTAGCGTCGCGAGTAGTTTCCGAGTTTCGTAATGTCGACGATCGAGTAGGAGTGTTCTCCTTTCTCCTCGTGGTATACACAGAAGGCATCGTCTCTGAACGACGGAAAGAAGCGGGGGGTGAAGTATCGCGGCGATCTGGACTCTCGGTGTACGAACGGTGCACGGTAGCACGCGGAACCGTCTTGATATCTGCTGGTGATGAGGTGGAGTGCTTGAATGAAGGTGGCATCCTATCCTCGCCCCAATCCACGATTTCGGGGAATATTTTTCGATCCCGGCCTGAAGATGGCCGTGCCTCTCGTCGAGCTGAAGACCTTCGAGCAGTCTCTGGTCGGTCGTACTTCGAACGAGTCTCGTAGTAATCCCTAGAATCGCGTCCTGAAGTCGTCCTGCCTGGTGATGGTCGGGGATCAGCGTCTGCGGATGCCTTCGCGCGTCCAATGTAGTGCTTCACGCCATGCTCCAAGTCGCTGTACTTCTTCGAGCGTTCATCCATATGGTAATCGTCAGTTCGATGCCTCCGTGATGTGGTATCTTCGCTCGAGCGGCGTGCCTCATCGGCGGCGCGTCGGTCATCAGCTGCACGGCGATCTTCGGCTGCACGTCGAGCTTCGGCACGTTTCCTTGCTTCAGCAGCTTCAGCGCGCGACTTGGCCTCATCGCTTCGTTTCCTATATTCTGCCTCATAGCGAGCCTTGTCGTCCGAATCCGAGTCGTCATCGACGTAAACGAATTTACCTGAGCGCTCTCGTCGTTCGTCGCGGTCTTTGGACTTTTTCTGGTCTGACCTCGTCCTGTCGGGCGCGACTCTAGTGACCTTGATGGGCTCTTCCTTGGGGCGTGAGGTCCGTTGCGAAGTTCGTTTGGAATAGTCGTCGTATGAGTACTTTCTCGAGGATGACCTGTCTTCGTAGTACCTGTCGTCGTCCGAATACCGGCTTGGTTTACGTTCTTCGTAGCGTGGTGGTCCACGGCTGCTGTAGGTGGCTCCAGCGGTTCCAGCGGGTGCAGCGGTACGAACGTCGAATGATGTGGTTCGAACTTCGACATGTGGTCCTCCCCGTGCCACCTTTTCCCTTCGCAGTTGTTGCAACTTGACTTCTGCGTCGTAGGTGGCCCGCTTGTTCTCGTCGCCAATGATCTCATAAGCCTGCTGGATCTTGTGAAATTCCTCCGCTGCATGTTTCTTCTTTGACTCATCGGCGACTTTATCTGGATGCCATTTCAGGACTAACTTTCGATATGTCGATTTGATGGTCGCCGCTTCTGCGTCTTTGGGTACACCGAGGGCAGCATAGGGATCGGGTGGTAATTCGGCGGACATAATGGTAGGTGCGTGTAAGTATGGGGTTAGGAATGCCGAGAAGGAGGGGTGGTGGGATCAGTTATATGGTGGAGGAACGAAGGGTGTTTGCAAGGTCGTTCCCAGGAGATGGCACATGCAAGAGCTGAGTCGGTGAGAAGGAATGGAGGGGGTGCTTGTGGCAATTGTCGTGCCGGCGACAGTGTGGGAAACGATAAAAGCAAAGTATTTGTATGAATGAAGAAAGACGGCTGGCGTCAAGTGTTCTGGTTTTGTTGTCAGCGGTTGGTGAAGAGAGGAAGTGATCTCGTTGGCTTGCAAGCAGGCGTGGGGAGAAGTCGGGTGGAGGTGGATGAGTAAGGCAGAGCATGGGAAATGGAAAGAGTGGTGGTGGTCAGGGCGTACCTGGCAAATCGTCGTCGGACCGGAAAGAATCGAAGGCGGGAGAAGTCCGCGGTGCCTGAGTGGCGGCAAGAGGAGCACTGCAATGCACCGCTGCACTGTCTTGGATGGAGAGAGAGAGAGAGAGAGAG